>VFFE01007643.1:106571-126678 GCA_008921705.1 Burhinus oedicnemus | reverse complement strand
CCTCCCAGCAGAGGGGCTCCAGCCCTGGCAGCATCTGGGTGGCCTCCTCTGGCCCCGCTCCAGCAGGTCCATGTCTCTCCTGTGCCGAGGCCCCAGCGCTGGAGGCAGCACTGCAGGGGGGTCTCCCCAGAGCGCAGCAGAGGGGCAGAATCCCCTCCCTGGCCCTGCTGCCCTCACAGCCCCCACCCGGGGGGCTTTCTGGGCTGCCAGCATACATTGCCGGCTCATGTTGAGCTTCTCACCCCCCAGCACTCCCGAGTCCTTCTGGGCAGGGCTGCTCTCCATCCCTCCATCCCCAGCCTGTATGGATACTGGGAGTTGCCCCAACCCAGCACTTGGCCTTGTTGAACGTCATGAGGTTCACATGGGCCAACTTCTCCAGCCTGTCCAGGTCCCTCTGGATGGCATCCCGTCCCTCTCGAGTATCAACCACACCACTCAGCTTGGTGTCGTCGGCAAACTTGCTGAGGGTGCACTCAATCCCACTGTCCATGTCACCAGCAAAGATGTTATTGGTCCCAATATGGACCTCTGAGGGACCCCACTCATCACTGGTCTCCATCCAGACATCAAGCCATTGACCGTAACTCTCTTGAGTGTGGCCATCCAGCCAATTTGTTATCCAATGAGTGGCCAGCTGTCAAATCCATGTCTCTCCATTTTAGAGACAAGGATGTTGTGTGGGACAGTATCAAATTCTTTGCACAAGTCCAGGTTGGTGACATCAGTCATTTTTCCCATATCCACCAATGTTGTAACCCCATCATAGAAGGCCACCAGATTTGGTGCAGAGCTACTAAATCTCATGGAAGTGTGTGACACGTTGGCCTGCTAGATAAGAAAATCCAAGTGTGGTGACTAAATTAAAACAAAAATAGGTGTGTCTCTTATGTCTGGTCACTTGAGGGAGGAAACACCCTCTGCATCAGGCTGTGATGCATGTAGAGCTAAGGTTGCAGCTTCTGCCCGCCCCCCTCCTCCCAAACTTGGGGGTGTGGGTACCTTTCCAGGGCCAGAGCTCGTAAGGGGAAGATGGGGGGGGAAATCCCGTCTCCTGATGAAAGGCATATATATAACAACTGCTGGTACCATGTGCTATTTTTAAGCTCCAAGATAAAATAGCGTCCTAATGGCTTGCTTTGGGAGGACTGGGCAACGGTTTGAATTTCAGGGCTGTCCCAGCCTACCCTGGGCTTCAGATCGTCATAGGCTTAAAGATATCTCTCCTTAGTAAATTCACCTCTCTTCTCCTCTGGAGGCTTTCTGCTCTCTGAGACGGGGTACACCCTGGTTCTAGTGCAGGACGGTAATTCCTGTGTCTGTGGAGCAGACATGGTAATACAATAAAAGTTGTGGGTTACACTGGTGCCACGTTAGGGAGCCTGTCTGACCACTGGGCTGACCTGCTTTTGGCTTCGAAAAGAACTTCTGGTTGTTCAGCGAGCCCTGAATTTATTCCCCAAAAGAAAAGCTTAAGAGTCCAAAGCTTAACCTTCAATGCACAGCGGTCACGCAGGAGCAAACTCTTGGTGTTTGAAGGAGACAGAATTGTCCAGGCTTTGCTCTGTCAAGTGACAGCTTTGATAACTCGCCCTCGTCCCAGCGAGGCACACATAACTATCGTAAATCAGAGCAGGTAGCAGCCTTTTAATGCAATAGGTGTGTCCATTATAAACTATATGTTGCAGCAGGCAAGTGTCCACCATAATCCAAACATCCGTATTTCATTGCACAAGGGGCTTCCTACTTTACAAAACCTGAAGTTATCAGCCCTGGGAGGTGGGCTAGCATCAGCCCAAAAGCTGTGGGTTTTATCTTCCACTGAAACAAAGCAAATCTGTTTCTACAGCATGAAACATCACAGTCTGGGCAGCTGCCTCCCATCACTGTTCCTCCATGCACATTGCTAGCTGAGCAGAGATCCTTCTGGTTGTCTCATCCCCATCCACAGCTGCTTCTTTGTAATATGTGGCATGCTCCTTGCACATCTTAAGCTGTTATGGTTTTTTACCCTATTATGCGTAGCTTCTCAGTACACTGAGAACTGGGCTTCCTGATTTTCTTAGATCCTGTCTTGCTTCAGCTGAAGCTGGTTGAATTTTTATCGTTGGCATTGGAAGGAGCAGGATGGAAGAGAGTGTTTCATAGCTTGGCATACATCTGAAGAACAGAATAACTTGTTCCTGACTAGAAGGAAGGAAGAAAGGCAATATATAATACAGGCTGCACTTCTATTCTTCACATCGGTGAATGCCTGTAACTTTTCAGAAGTCATCAATGTAAAGGCAGGAGGAAATCCCAACTGGGCTTGTTCCTAGGTGAGCAACTGACTGACGTGTTCTCTTAGCTGTTACTGTGCTTACAAGCTTAGCTTGCCCAGAAAAACTGATGGCTACTTTATTATTCTACCCGAGCTTAGCATGGCTTGTGTGGGACACTGTTTAATATGAAACTTCCTTGTTTTAATTTAAAATCTGAAGTCTGCTCTTTGCTTTATGGGAGCAACTTTAGCACAGACTCATTTTGTTGCCTCCCCGCATACTTCCCCTATGCAAAAATTCAGAACATCTGATTTATCTTTGTTTATCCCTCAAAAGAATATAACCTACTTCTCCACTTGGTTTTCCAGCTGCCTTTCCAGACTCCCTGAGTCCTCTCTCAGCTACATTTGGCCTGAAAGAGAAAGCAGCGTGAAACACGCTCCTCGGTCACATGGCAGACAGAATCTATGAGATGCTACAGGTATGTCTGTCCTTGTAATAGCAAGGGGGGATTATTCTTTTGGGGAGGGGGGGAGGCGGAGGGAGAGAAGGTGTGTAGGCGATGGCTCTGCCCTTTCATCAAGCCAGACAGTGAAAGTGGATGGGGCAAAGGGAAGGGGACAAGCTCATCTCTCTAATGAGTCACTCCTAGCCAGGCCCATTAGCCCAGCAGGGCAGGTAAAGCAGGCCAGCAGTTAGACTGCTCTAAGCGGAGGCCTGACTTGTATCATGTGAGTCACTTATGAGCACTGAGGGAGCTGGAAAGGAAGAGCTCATTTCTGGCAAATGCTCATTCATCATCACTTTGATGGGACGCTTGGTAATGTGGCAGGGTTTGGCTCTGCTGATTCCAGGGCATCGACAGCAAAAGTCTTGGAGAGAAGCAGTAATGAACTGTGCAGCTTTCTTGCCCATTTATCAAGAGTTTGTCATTCTCTCCTCAAAGCACATGACATGATAGCCGAAGGTGGATGTTCAACATGAGAAGTGCTTGGGAGGCAAAGCTGCTGGGGTTTGTCCTGGCTCCGCAGGGATGCTGCTTTAAGAGCTGCTTGTTGCTGAGGGGTTTGCTGTCATTCCTCTGATCTCTCACTCACTTCAGACATGCAGCAGGGCCTTTGGAGGGGTCACTTCCAAAAATGAGTGCTTGTCAGTGGCAGTTAGTAAGTAATGAACCTGAACCTTCTATAAAGAAAAAAAAAAAAAATTAAACCAGATCTGTAAAGTGTTTGAGTGGAGCAGAGAATTGCATCAACACTTATAGCAGCACGCAACAGACTGATTTTCAGGAAATTTAGGTTTCTGAATGCTTTTGAAAGTGAATGCCTGTAAGGATATGGAGAATTTGAATACTCTTACAAAACTAGCCTGCAACTTTCACTCCTGTGCCGCAGTCTTCATTTCACGTCCACTTCCCTATCATGAATTACGCGTGCAAGTAGAAGCTAACTAGCAAGAGTGAGGCAGGACGCTGCTCCGGCAACAACAAAATCATTGTGGGTCACTGGCAGATATTCGCCAGACAGACAGGGCTGTTATGCTCATCAAAGCTGACTCCAGCACAATGGAAGGCATGGAATTTTGGCCAGGGATCCCTGCCATCCCAGAGACCTGTCGAGTCTCTCTGAGTGGTCATGGGATTTGCTTTGCAGCTGGCACACCCCGTGATCTCCTGATCTGGGGTCTGTCCATCAGCTGTAACCTGGTGTGCGGGGCCGCAGAGGAGGAGCAGGGTGGCTGCGGCGCTGCACTGAGGCTAGGGGAGTGAGTACCCCTGCTGAGGGCTCTGCAGCCCTGGGAGCGCCGACAGAAAGCACGGCGCTCACTGCTATCCTGTGTCATAGGTCCTACTGTCAGTGACCCAGCGTGCGGGACGCTTCGCACACACAGCACATGACCCAGAGCATGGGCTTTCGCGTGCGTGAAGAGGTGAACCTGCAGAGGCTTGTCATGATGTAGTAGCTGATATTTCATAGAATCATAGAATCGTTTAGGTTGGAAAAGACCCTTTAAGATCATCTAGTCCAACCATTGACCCTGCTCTGCCAGGTCTGCCACTAAACCATGTCTCTAAGCACCACATTGACACGACTTTTAAACACATCTGGGGATGGTGACTCCACCACCTCCCTGGGCAGCCTGTTCCAATGCTTGATAACTCTTTCAGTGAAAAATTTTTTCCTAATGTCCAGCCTAAACCTCCCCTGGCGCAACTTGAGCCTGTTTCCTCTTGTCCTGTTCCTACTTACTTGGGAGAAGAAATCAGCTCCCATTTGCATCGTTCTTTATCTAAGCAGAGCCTTGTCCGGGGAAGTGCAGGGCAGGCTGGTCTTCTAGAGGGCTTAATCAGCATCAGGTTGGCAGAGCTGATCTCTTCTCTAGCCTGGGCCTTCATAAACCAAGCCCAATTATTCTGAGGCAGAAAAATTCAGTCTGTGCTGTAATGACAGAATGAGATGTCCTCAGGAGTTTGCGTGTAGCCTTGAGTTACCTTTTATAAATAGGTTAACAGCTGGAGGGCCCACATTTGTTTAAAGGGAAAAGACATACAGTACATGCCCTATATGATATGCTCTGTCCTAAGCAATTCTGCCATTCTGTTGATTTATATCTAGAGATTAAAGGATTTGCCTTGCAATCAAATTATTCTCCTCAAACTACCAATTGGGTAGAGAGGGGATTTTGATCACGTTCTCCACTCTGTGCAGCTATGCCTGGTGAAGCCACAGACATTTTCTCCATTGCTGTGCGAAACATGCAGCTCAAAAATTACTCCTGATCACTTTGATGGTGATTTGCTATTTCTGTCCTGCTTCTGGTGCACAGGACACTCGGGGGACAAGAGCGGGTGAGAGGTCTTTGGGCCCCAAGGAGCTTCCAGCTCGAACTAGACAGAGCATGTAACCAGGACTGACAAAAGCTGTGTGATGAGACAGAAGGTGACTGTTCTGGGGGAAAAGCAATCTGCAAAGCGCCCGGCTCCATTAGGCCCTGCAGGTCTGCAAAAAGTTTCATGCAAGTCAGATCCCTCACCAACAAGTAGAGTCTCACAGGGGTCAGGGCCTAGTTTGTTTTACTTTTACCGTTCTCTTCCTTCTTCATATGATCAGGTACAAGATAAGGTGCAGAGAGCAGCAGAGAGGAAAGTTCAGATCACTCATGTAGAGGCTGGAAGGAGCAGATCTGAGGGTGGTGCGATGAAGGACACAGGAATCTGGAGGATTGCCATGCCTCTGTTATAAGATGTGCTGTCATTGCTTGGACAGAAGGAAGGAATTGTGAAAGGCAACCAAACCTCATGTCTTTGTAGCGTAAGTACCTTGTCTCTGATGGTAGCCGGTGCCAGGCACGCTGTAACAGGCGCAGTCAATTTGCCAGGCCAAAATGGGGGGGTTATCTCCTCACATTGGATCTCATCCTGTGCTCCAATTGCTGGACTGGTTGAAGATCTGGGACAGGAGGTTTAATACCCTTTTCCATACCACTCATTATGACTATTCTAGACATTCCTGAGACCCAACGGTCCACTCCCATTCTGAGTCCTAATAAGCCAGTGGCAACACTTTCTTGTGGCAATAAGTTACACAGGGTAGTGGTACATGTGCAAATTAATGGATTGGAATGTGCTGCTTTCTAATTCCTTTTTTTTTATGTTACAAAAAAAAAGAAATGGAAGGTTCCTGCTGTACTTTCTCTTGGCCATTCAGTTTTTTCTCTGGTTCCATCACATAATTTCTGACTCTCCTTTTTTTCTGAGGTGGCCAGTCTCTCAGTATCTCATCATGTGCTCTTCTGTCTTCCATGGCTGCCCTCCCTGCTTCTGGTGAACTCTCTTGAATTCTCCAACTTCCTTGCTGTGGTGGGATGAGACAGTACTATGGGTATTGTCTTTGGAAAGACAGTACCGTTGACATACATTTCCTACATCACTCATCTGTGTTCCAATACTTTCATTATACTTCATCTTATTTCTCTTAAATCGCTAACATCTTCTTGTTGCTTTTCCATAGACTAGGCAGAAGACAGGACAATGCTACGTACAGTAATGCCCAAGTTGTCTTTCTGAAATGACACAGCCACTTTAGAAACCTGACTCCCATGAAATTCCCCTTGGTTCATTGAAACGGCTGAGAGCACTTTGGCTGTCTGAAGAATTCCCAGGGCATTTTCTGTTGTTTATTTTCAGTTTGGGCAGCTAGTCCATCTGCATGAACCCTATGAAGGACATGTGGGATGGAAAGACCATATGTGTGATACTCATCCACAGCTGTGCAGCCACTGCTGGTCCCATTTTGCACACTCATCAGTTCAGACATGCAAATAAAGGGTGTATAGTTTTCATTTATGTGCTTTAGCTTTAAATGTGGGCTGCACATGAAAATTGCATGAAAAAAATCTTTTCAGGCCAGAAGCAAGCCCTCTGTGTGGATTAAAAGCAGTGTCACATTAGCAGCAAGGACAGAGCTCAGCCCTTCTTGATCAAAAGCTTCTTTCCCTTTCAGCTTGAGCCAATGGAGGCAGCAGTATAGTATAGAAATTATTCAGATACAGTACAGCAGAGATCTTCGTATGTATAACACTCAGTTCACTGCAGTGTCACCTGGAAGCCTCATGAGAAGTCTTTTGACAAGCCAGAGAGGGTCCGCTGTCCCTGCAAGCCCCTCAGCAGCAGCCAGTCATGCTGGACTGAACGGGCTGCCCAGCACCTGAGTGGACAGCACAGTCATTTGCCTTTACCAGCTAACGAAGCCCACCCAGCTTAGCAGATGTGGAGCTCCGGGCTCCGGGAGAAGTGTTTCATGCATGCAATTGGAGAGGTTTTCTGAATCTGCTCCCAAACCCTGGCTGCTAAAACAGAGTGGAGTACATGAACCAGAGAAAATCAGCTAACCCCTGAGGCTGGGGTTAGAGAGGTGATCTCTGAGGAATTATCTCACACCCAAAACTGTAGTAGGAAAAAAGCGAAGGTACTGGCTGGGATGAGGGTGTAATTGCTAGAAACTGGCCCAAAGGAGAAAAGGGAAAGTGCATCACTTTGCTGTATGACATGGCTGCAGCAGAGTGCTACTTGAATTATATATAAAACAGAGGGTGGATGACATTAGAATTAAAAGTTGCCTGAAAATGCTGAAGGATGAAACTCAATCTGTCATCTAAAAATTTAATTACCATGTTGTTAAACCCGAGCTTTCTGGAAGAGACAAAGTAAACACAGTTTCTAGAAGACTATTTCTTCCCTTGGGACTCCATCACAGACCTGGAGACCTGATTGCGAAATTTCATCATTGCCAGTAGAAAAAAAAATGCAAACAATATCCGAAGCTTATGCTCAAAGGCCACAAACTGCAATATTTTTTCTACATATCTTTCTGCTCATGCTTTAAAAAGAAATGAGAGCTGGCGAAATGACAGCAGTTCTCATTACTATGGGTGAGAATTCCCATTTAAACTCTTATTCATCTTCCAAAAATGAGAGACTTTAAGGAAGGGGGTGGAAGGGAGAGGGAATGCACTGCAGTTGCTTGGAATAGAAATACAACTCGTTCATACAAAGCATGGAAAATAATGATAATCCGATGAAAAAAATCTTGGCAGACTATGAAATTCAGAAAAGGAAGGAGGGGAGAGAAAAGGCAGAAGACTGTAGAAAGTCTGAACAATTGTAGAAATTAAACCCAGCAAGGAGGCTGGGAGAGAGCCCCCCCAACAGCATTTCATGAGACTCATTGGGTAAAACAAGCTTTGGGGGGAGCAGGCAGGTACTGGGGACCCAGCAAAGGAGGGCTGTTAGGGACTGGGTTTAAGTACTATTTTGGTGTTTAATTTTTGCAGATGAGGAATTATCACAGAAAATAGCACGGCAGCAGACAGGCAGTAATAAAGGAAAATTTAGGCACACCTCTGTGAATCGAACGTAACTGGAAGCATTTGCCAGATGAGGATCCAGGCAACCAAATAGCCCAACTCAACTATTTTCAAGTTTTTGATAAGCTGAATGTATCACTATTAGCAGCACTTAACTGTGAAGTGCTATCTGTATTAAAGACTGCCTTCTAAGGGGAAGAAAACAAACTCTGAAGGAATCAAGGCCCCCCTCATCTAAACTACTCCCAAATTATTTGATTTGAAGAAGGTTTGTGGCAGCTGGGAAAATTATGGTCATGAAATGCCACAAAATAAGTGATAAAGAAATAAGTGATAAAGACTTCTATTAATAGAAGTCTTCAGTGCCAGCACCAGTCAATAAACAGAGAATCGTACAGATAGAGTGAGCTTGGGAAAAATGAATCCTAGAGAAGGAGTGAAAAAGATTACAAGAGAGTCATGAAGACAGAAGATCGGAAAGCTATGTCACAATTAACTCGTTTAAGAGTATAGTTGAATATGCTGGCAACAGACGCAAGCAAACCTTTAGGAACATAAAGATGCCATATGAAAGTGAAGAAGATACTGGCTTGGAAGCCTGAAATGACTCAAGAATTCTTTCCTAAATTAAAAACAATCCCCAAAGGTCATTACACATCATAATGCTACTGTTGCTGCTTAATATAAAACCCTCTAGTCCTCAAATAGCCCAAGTTCTGGAGTTACTCAAGTAGATCTGCAAGCAGCAGACGAGCTAAAGATCCATGGGTTTGTTTAAACCTGGAATTTTAGGTAACAGGAGAAACTGTAGAGGCAACAGAGTTTGAGAAGCTCGGGGGTCAGATAGTATCCAGGCAAATGTCACCAGGTATTTAAGCAGTTGTTAGCACATCCCTGAGGGGTGACCTTCAGGCCATTCCTTTCAAGAGGAACTTCCACAATCCATGAAAGAAACTCCTCCTCTCCTGGTGAGAGAAGCCTTTGCTGTGTGCAGTTCTTAGAGGCCCGTATCATTACTAAATCACTGTTTAAAGATTTTAGCAAAAATACTAGCTAGTGAACTGCAGACTGTGCTTGTGGTTTATATAAACCCCAAATGAAACTGGATGAAGCAAGGACAATGTTCAGATCCTGCTAACAGAGCACTTGGAAACCTTCATAGTGCTTGCTTTTAGCCAGCAGAGAACCTTTTAATTTTAGCTCTATGAATCTCTCATTGTAGAGAGAGTTTTGGAAAGGGAGTGCTCTGATTGAAGTTGTATCCCATGTGGACATCCCTCCCATATTTTGTTAATGGACAATTTCTGTCAGTATCAGCCCCAAAGCAGTTTTCAAAGTCAATGGATTAATTCTCCTCTGTCTGAGAACAGGCTCCGATGCCTATTGTCTCCTCTGCTTGGCCATGGAGTCTTTGGAAGAGACAATAAGGGATAATCAGTTTGTCACAACTGTCAGGAACGCACTGCACAGAGCTTTCCATGCTGACGAAGTAGTGCTGGCTGTAACCAGCCCAAACATTTCCCTAAAATTAGTATCTAACTAAATCCATTGCTTTGTGAAAGCATGTGCTTTTGCATTAAATTATTCCAGATCTGAATATTAGCAATATTTTTGCTAAACTTGAGCTGTCACCCTACCAGAGCATGATTAAATATTAGTCTGCAACAAATTCCTCAGGAAACCTGAGAAGTAACATGTGAAACCACTGAGAAGAGCGAGAAGACTTAAATGTCAAATTGCTGCTTCAGCAAATGGAAGCAGATTTGGAGCACTGGGGGAATATGCAATTTCTTGGTCGAGAAGATGAGCCACAGCCATAATGAATGTTTTGCCAAGCCTGTATCTGGTTTCAAAATCTTCCCACAGTCATCCCAAATAAGCATGGGTGAGAGTGCAATGTTATTAGAAAGGGAATAGAACAAGAACAGCCTGAGCGTTAATGAATGAATGTAGGTTTATAAGAGAGGCTCGTTAAATTGGGGGAACTAGCTCAAAGGTTTTAAAATGGGGTCACGTCTCTTGCAAAAGCGGGAATGGGGAAAGCAGACTGTGTGCTGAGCCTGTGCTGAGGGGGTCCCCACTAGAGCTCGAAAAGCAGAGCGCTGCAGCCTCACACCACTGCTGCTTTCAACCTCGCGTCCTCCTGATGTGCCCACCGAGCACACGGCAGCACCAGGATGCTCTTCCGTGCTGCTCCACGTGTCCTGCAGCCCTCCGAGGAGAGCTGTGTCCGTTTCCACAGGGCTGAGGTCTCCTCGGTCTGGCATACGCCCATGTGTCCCTGTTTGCATGTGGGGATCTCCGGGGTTCCCACGCAGTGGGTTGATCCCTGCGGTGATACTGGACTTCTGCCGCTGCCTCCAGCAGAGTCACAAGCTACCGCAGCCACAGCGGAGGGGAAACCCTTAGGGACAGCTCTGACTCCTCCAGACCAGCCGCACAGCGACAGGAGAAGAAATAAAAACGCATGCGTGGTAGTGAAGTGGGGTAGGATACAGCACGGCTGAAGGGAAGAAAAGGGCCTGTTTGGATGGAGAGCTGCCGGACTGGCTCTTCCAGGTACTGTGGGATGGCACCAAGGCCCTGGGCTGGAAGGGAAAGTAGACACGGGGGCTTTAGTGCACCTGATCTCCCTTCTTTACTGGGCAAAAAGCCATGAGTTTAAGTATTGCTGCACTGCCCTGTGTTGATTAGAGAAAATAATCACTGCCTCCAAAAATGCATTCATATATTTTAACAGAGGTTACTTTTTTTTTTCTTCTCTTTTTTTTTTTTTTTGGCTGGGACAGAAGCAGATGGGCGTTGCTCTTTCTCACCAGTTTTAAACCTTAATCATGAAATAGCAGATTTAAGCAGTGGGAAAGCAAAGGAATACTTAAAGTCGGCCAGTTGGTTGCTAAAGATTCTTCCCTGTCTTATTTAGAAACTGCAACAAACTCTTCTAGTCTTCTGGTTAAGCCTGTAGGGCTATATTCCAGCAGGGAACACCACCCAGGTCCCTGTGCTGTATGTTACTGGTTGGCTGGTTGCCACTGGAGCTGGGAGGAAGGGCTGGAGCTGGGGCGATGAGAGAAGCTGGGACCACCTGAGTCCCCGCAGCTTCAAAATCTTGTCCTTTCATTGCAGTGACGGCGCCTGCCCAGTGAGGAAACTTGCAAGCAAAATATATAATTTTTTCCTTTGCTGACGGCTCTGCTGAGAAGGTTGTGTACCAAACTCCCCGTGCGCTGCTGCAGAGTCAGGCCTTAGTCTGGGAGAAGAGAACCGACAACTTCATTTGGCAGTATGATGAAAGAACATCCATGTAAGTATTGTTTCTAAGGTTCCTCACAGAGTTAGATTAAAAGATAGGGCAGAAGAAATCTTGGAGGGATAGTGATGAAAGAGAAATTTTGTGTTTGTGTGGTAAATACGCCCAGTTATTAAAGAGTATTAGGATGCGATTTGTAACCAAATATTACAAATATGGCTATTTATTACCAAATGATCCTGTGGTAATCCCTTGGGGCTTCCCAGCCAGAATGCTCAGGCACGAAGAATGGAAAGATAATCTCTCTTCTAACAGTTGACGACAGAGCCTCTTGTTCAGAGAGGAAAATCAGGCCAAAACTGAAGGAACAGTTCAAAAAAAGGAAGTCTATTGTTACAGGAAGGCTGGCGTATCAGCGACCTACTGCACAAAACCAAAAAGTGCACAAATGGGGTGCTTAGTTGTTTCGTTGCCATTTGTTTATTACTGAAAATACACTTAGCAGAAAACAATCAGCGTATTTTTAAACACTGATGTTTGTTAAAAAAAAAAATCTTCTTTCCTGCCAGGACAGCTGAGGGGAGCTTAATAAAATATCAGAAATGACATCCTGATGTTGTGCAGAGACTAGCCCCGCAGCCTCCCGAATAGAGCTTTTTCAACTGAGTCTTGCAGTGATTATGTCTGGTTCTAATATTTACAGGCCATTAATTTTAGAGCATTTAAAGTTGCTAAACAAAGAGACAGCGTAAAATAGCTGTTTTATGCGTATACCTATGTATAATGATGTGCAGTATAGGGTTGCTACTATTGTTTCCTCCTAAGGCGTTCTTGAAAATGAGTAGATGACGTTGCTCTCCGTCATCAACGAAGACCTGCGGGTGCCTGTGGCAGGTCACTGCTCGCCACCGGCACGGCTCTGTGTGCGATGGGGAGGCAGGTGGCTAAAGGAACAACAAGGGCGTGACAGGGAAGGGATTCAGGATGCTGCCAAACCCCACGTGTCTACAAAGGCCAGGGCTTTCATGCCTGCCTCTGTTGTCCCCACCTTGAACATCCCACAGCTGTGGAAGCAAGGCTCGGGGTTCGCTGAAAAGTACCTTTTGCCCAGTTTGTCCATCCAGGAATATAAAAAACATTAAGGATCATCAGTACTACCATTTGTACAAATGCTGTAGCAGTACCATTTGTACAAATCTTGGCTGCTGTTATTTGAATATTGAAATTCTCAGTGGAAGCTGGGTGAAACAGGAAAGTGCCTCAGAGCATTGGTTATGATGGGGAGAGAATATGATAAATCTCTGTGTCTCTTGGACTCCTTCAAGTGCTACCTACGGAAAGTCCCTGTGTACGGAGCTGAGCCATGAAAAGCTGAAGTATTTTGTTCTTTTCAACTGGAACAGCTTCTTCTCCTAGGCTGATTAAAATGTCTTGTAATGGATGCTTCGAGCAACCTGATACCGTGACTCAACTGAAATCCAGCCCTGGATGAGCTGGCTGCCCGGAGATCTGCTGCACAGGCAGTTCTTGATAGGCCCGGTCTGCTGGAGAGCGGAACAATGCTTGCCGCAGCACAGAGGCAGCCTGATTGCACAGGGGACTGCAGGAAATTATGGCAAAGACCAGCTCTGTTTGGAAATAACCGAGTTATTTATGAGTGGGTGGGTGTCTACATACTTTTGTCAATAGCAACATCATTCTAGAGAAAGAAAAGTCTGTTCTAGCTGTCCTGTGGCAAGGGAGGAGAGAGACCCTAGCTTACTGTGCAGGGATCTCCTCATCACTTCCAGGAGGAAGAAAAAGCATCTGAACCCCAATTTTGCCATCAAAGTATTCAGGAAGGCACAGAAGCTCCTACTCGGTTCTGGCCAAAAGCAGAGCGTGAGTGCTTAGCTGCAGATGGGGGAGGAAGCTACTTTAGGCCTGTTAACCTAATGTTTTTTGTTTTTCTCAGGCTTTCTTATTGCATCCCCACTAACACGCAGGAGGGTGTGAATGCTTGTAGCAGCCAGCGTTTCCTGCCACCCGCCAGCTGCCTGTGTCTGTGAATGTTCCCTCTGCAGCCGAGCAGCCCTGGGTCAGAGCCCAGGCTCAAATCCAGACTCGCTGCTCTTGACTCTGCACAAACATGCTTCTGACAAAAAGGACTCGTGCATCCATCTGGGGAAGAAAAGAGGCAGCACAAGAGCGTCTGGCTCCAAGTCCAGCTCCTGCTTCATGGATATGAAATGTCCAGGTTGCTGCAAGTTCCCTGCTCTATTCAGCTATGCTCAGCGCAGCTCTGGGTTCATGCTGCTCCGCTCAGCTCTGCTCCACCAGCCCGTGGTAAAAGGGCTCATGGAAAGATGCTCTGTCAGGCAGAAGAGACACTAACACAACAAAGCGGTGTGTTTGAGGAGGTGAATGAAACACAGATGAGAAGGTGAATAACACCCTGAGGCTCGATGACTCATCTAAGCACCATGGTGCATCCAGACTGCTGTACAGCGATACCCGGGGCATGTGGTGCCAGAGCTGCTCAGGAGCCGGCGTGTGGTCTCAGCCCACCTTACCCCAAGCTCTGGAGCTCTGCAGGGTGAGGGTCTGCATACCTCTGGGGGCTCTGTGCAGCCCACCCTCTCCCTCACGCAAGCTGGATAGATCAAACAAAGGGCAGACCTGAGCATCCCACGGTCCCCAGCCAGGATCCCAGGCACAACATGGAGGCTTTGAGCTTGCACGGCAGCTCGGCAGACAGCCAGCGATGAAGACAGGGAGCACGGCAGATACGACCTTCAGCTTACGTACGGCTGCTCTGCATCTCATGGGGCCTGAGCGTCGGCACAGCCCAGGGTCAGCAGGTCTGCCGGCATCCAGCAAAGCCCACGCGGAAATTCCCGGAGCGTTTTTCTGTGAGGCACTGCTGGTTGTTTCTTTTCCAACCCCAGCACCCTGTGAGCCAAACCCTGCACTTCTCACTCAGCCAGAATCCCCCTGAAACCTGCATCTCCCAGCAGCTGCGGGGCTGCTCTCCGTGTTAGGGTCCCCAACGCTGGCAAAGGCACTGCCAGCCAGCTGGCCTCAGTGCTTGGGATCAGGACCCAGCTGCCAGGAGTTTCCCAGGGTTGAGAGGGGCATTGGGGATGTGTTTTCCACGAGCTCCAGCTGCTGTTTAGCAGCGTGCAACAACAGTGCCCGAGCCCTCCAGGACTCGGTGGCTCCGCCACAGCCTCCGTGCACGACAGCCACTTGCCTCTCTGAACCCCGTCCATGCTGTGGCAATAACAATTGTGTCTTTGTCTCCTCGGTCTGAACGTCTTTATTTCAACTGTCAGCTATCCAGGCAAGAGACGGTCTCCTAGGCCACAGAGACACGTTCGTTTTGCAAACAGCTGCCGCAGTTTAAGATAATACGCCGCTCCTGCTGTCCCCTTTCCGAGCTGTTGTTGCAGCTTCTGCTGCCTGGCGGAGCTGGCGGACCTGGAGCTGAGAGTGGTCCCTTCTCTGCTTCGAACCCCACGGCGGGGCTTGTTGACCCAGCCACAAAAGGTGGGTTGAAACGACAGATCAGATCTTGCCTGATGTGAGTTTGGGGTGAAATCCCCTAGGGACAGGTCCTGGCTGCAGCATGAGGTCAGACCAGGCGAGGAGCAGGGCGTTAGTGAGTGGAGCGAGCCCCAGTCCCCCACTTGCTGTACCCAGGACCTCGTGCCCCACAGCCTCCGGTGCAGAGGTTTGCTGCTATCACGGCTCTTGACAAAAAACAGATTGTGAATGACTCCGATGGTCCCACCAGTGCAGCAGCTAGCAAAAGGGTCAGCTGTGAGCAGCTGGGAACAGTAATACATTAAACAGCCTCAGCAGGATCTGAAAGACATCTGTGCACAGCTGTAGTGCGTGTGCATGTGCGTGTGCATGTGTGTGTGTGCACGTACAGCCCGTAGCACAACAAAGCTGTGATCTCAAGCAATGCTTCTGCTGCTAATCAGAGAGCGACTTCGGGCAATCATTTAAGCAGGTGCTGCTGTAAACGATGGCTCTGCCCCAGTAATCTCTCCTTCCCAAGTTGAGGGAGGAGCAGGTCTTGCTGGTTTCCTACAGGAGAAGACAGAGGTGAGGAGAGAGCCTCCGAGGGTGGGAGGTGAAGCTGGAGAAGGGCTCCCTGTGCCCCCTCTCTGCAGCCATACCCCAGTTGGCTCGAGCTGAGCCTGGCGAGACTCAAGGAAGAGGATGGTGGCCATGCCCTTGGCATTCCACCAAATGCCTCACCAGCCCCTGCGCAAGGCCATCGTGGTGTGTTCTTGCTCTCACCCCGCAGCGCGGTGTAGCCAGGGGAGAGCAAGGGGAGGTGCCAGCTAGATGTGAGCTCCCTGCTGTCGCTAAGTTTCCTAAAATAATCCTGCAGCGCAGGGTAAATCACTGTGGGCCACTGCCCCTCCGCTGGCTGTGGGTGTTTGTGTTAACTGGAGACACAGGGACGGCGCAGTGAGAGTCTTCCTTCAAAAAGGATGGGCAGCTTTTTATCGGGAATATCTTGGTCTGACTGCTGTCCACAGTGGTCTTCAGAGATGGTCTGGAAGCCAGCCAGGAAGCTGAGGGGGTCTGCAGAGGGGCTGGGAGTGAGCTCGGAGGTGGGAAATGGGGATTTGTGAATGTGCTAGAGCCGGTGAGGGTAGGGGCGGGGGGGAGATCCTCCACCCATCCGTGGAGAGCACAGGCAGCTCTGGACTCCAGGACCTGCATGACACATAGTGCCGGATGCGTGGAGACTCGGCACAGGGCTTTGTTCCTCACCACCTCTGAGCCTCTTCAGGATTTACCCGGTGCAGTGCTTTAGGGATGGGTTTCACCCCAGGGGAGAAAGGGACAGTGAGAAGCTCTGCCAAGTTAACGTGCCAGTTCCTCCAGCTAGCCAGGCTTGCTTGCACAAGCTGAAGAGGCCCCGCTGCTTTCCATTAGAAGAACATTATCTTCCTCAGCAATTGTTTGAGAGCTCAGGGGATCCTCCAGGCTGCAGGAGAGGGTGGGTTTCAAGGCATGGGCCCATTTCAGCACAGTCATTTCCAGCTCAGCCGTGATGATGGACAGAGCTGGGGCCACCTTTTGGAGGAAGAGCTTCTCCGTGGCGTGACGTCTCCGCACGGCCGTTGAGTCCACCGCTCTGTTTTTTGCAGGGCGCAAGGGCACTGACCAAGGGCAGCATCTCGAGGTTGGTGCAGAAGCTCATTAGCAAGCACCACGGTGGGCAATGGTCAGTGTCATACATGCTGCCGAAGGGCTCCCTGCGTTGCAGCTCCCGTTTGAATCGAGGCAGTACGTGGTGCTTCCTTCCGAATCCTGCCTTGATTTTTGGCTGGATTTCCCAGGACTAACGAGGCTGAGCAGTGGTTGTGTGCATGGATCTGCCTTGCACAGCAACGTTCAAACTTCTTACCCAATTCCAACCAGATTTGATGGAGGGGAGAGGAGCAGCCGGCTGGGATGCAGATCTGTGGGACTGGTGGGGATGTGACCGGTTGTTCCCAGTGTGGAGCTTGGGGCACTGCTCCTCCTCCTGCAGCAACAGGGTCATGGCCAGGACCAAACTCAGCCCTTCCGCATCCAAAGCACCGACTCTGCACCCAGGAAAGCCTCAAACACAGTCCCAAATGCACTTGTGGTTGCTCTGCATGGGCAGACTCCGCATCTCCTGGGACCATGGTGATCCCTGGAGAATTCCTGTGAACACAGGGGTCCCCCATGGACCTCAACCGCACACCAAACTGGTTAACTTGGTGGTGAGAGATGAACCCTTCATCATACTGCTGCCTCCCAAAGCATGGCTCCGCTCTTTAAACCTGCGTGAGAAGGGCTGCAGTGGGTGGTGGCTGCAGCTGGAGCCCTGCTCCTGCCCCTGCGCCGTGCCGATGGGACTGCCGCTGCCCCAGGGAGGAGGAGGCAGATGCAAAGCTGGGCTGAACTGGGAACGAACCGCAGCAGCACTGGAACCTGCTAATTATGCCATTGCTCAGTGTCACGCACAGCCAGGATTGCAGCGCTGCCGCGGTGCTGCTGGATCATCCCTCATTACCGCGCAGCCCCGGGGCTGTTCCCAGGGCACACCTGCAAACCCTGTGCTCCCACTGTCTCGCTGCCCTCTCCCAGGGCGCATGACCCTCAGGGTGGACCACAGCATGGCCATCTCCTGGAACATGGAGCCTGTGCCCAGAGAGGGGCTGCAGCTCCTTGGGGAGCCTCCATGCAGCATCAAGCCATGGCAGCTGATCCGTGCCGGGCGGCACGGAGGCCTGACGCCACATAGGTCGCCCTGTGGGGCTGCTGCCAGCATCCCTCCAGGTGCCAGCTGCACTTCCCAACCCACCACCAGCACCAGAGTTTGCTTGTGTGGGGTTTGCTGAGCCGAGGCACGTGGGGAGGCTGCTGTCCGGTGTGGGAAACCCGGTTAGGGGGTGGCGGGGCCGAGCACCGCAGAGTCAGGGTTGCACCTTCACGTGGCACCTGGCAGTTGTTCGACGAGGCTTGTGCAACGAGCACAGTGCTGTTTGCAGGTGCTAATCTCATCATCGCAGAGTAGCCGCCGTCTCCTTCCCCGCCCTGCTTAATGCCTTCGGTGGAGATACCTGGGATCTGGGCACAGGGCTCCTCTGCCGGCACACACGTCCCATGGAGGACCGACCTTCCTGTCCCACCAAACGCGATAGCAGAAGTCACCCCACATGGCCATCCACCCAGGTGGAGCGAAAGCTGCACTGCAGTTTCACCCCAGCGCTGGACGGGAACTCCTTCCCCGGGCCCCTCTCCTCCAACTGAGCCTCCCCCCCTGGTCCCCTGCCCTCCCCGGGACCCCTGAGCTGCAGTCAGAGACCCTCCTGTTCGTGTGGCCCCACGGCCGCAGGACCGTGCCGAGTCAGGGCCATGTCTCGCCTGGCGCAGGGATGCAACACAGCCCACAGTCTCCGGGATTTCCCGCCCAGAGCGAAAGAGAAAGAAGGAAAGGGCACTTGGCCACGTTCCTCTTGGCCTCCTTCCACTTTCCTCTTTTGATGTTATTCTCCCTTTTTATGGCTCCTTGCTCGAGCCTTTAGCCCCAGCAAACATCGCTGGAGAGTTCATCCAACAGCAACAAACAGGGACGTGTCTTCTGCGGGTAGAAAGCAGCCACCCCCCACCCCCCAGGGCCAGCATGTCCTGTCTGTGGCCGCGGGGCCTGTACCCCCAAAAGCAGATAAAACCCCCAAAGACAGACCCACCCTGGCCCAAGCGGCCGAGCTGTGGGCATCTTGGTGACACCCCTTCTCCAAAGGTGCCTGAGGCTCCGTGGCGTCTTGAAACGCTTGTGAGTGCGGCCCCGTTGCAGGAGGTGAAGCCAAGGGGCGAAGCCTGGATGGGGCATGGAGGTGCCACGGGGCTGCTTCCCCCAGTGAATGGCTGCCCTTCCTCCCCTCCTGCCCGCCTGCTATTGGGGAAGCATTTTGGGTGAGGAAGACCCCACTGGGGTCACCTCGCACCCCTCGGCTGCTGCCGAGGGCAGCCTGTGCCCGGGGAGTGGCACCGGCAGCGCAGGGTTTATGTGAGTGACAGGTCTGATGGCACCGGTGGTTTCCAGGAATAGTCTGGGCATCGCCTGCGATGCAGCAAAAATGAATTTCCCAGGTGCTGTTGCAAGGGTGGAGGGAGGGGTGGGGAGGAGGCGGACGGCAGCACCTGAGGAGCAGCATCTGTTGCCCCATACTGCTGTCCCCCCATGGCCCTTTCCAGGTGGCAGCGGTGTCATTCGCATCCCACGCTCGCAGCTCCATGGCTTCTCAGGGACTATTATGCCCCGACTGTCGCTGTTGCCTCGGCAGCGGGAAGGAAGAGGGTTTGTCGCTCCGGGCTCAACGGGAGCACAAGCATTTTGGCAAAGCCGCCCACTGGTGGGTTTCTTGGATCTGTGATGTCCTGGTGGGGACAGTCCTGCCAGGGCGGTGCAGGAGGAGGCTGTGGGGGATGGGGATGCTCCTGCACATGGTGAGGGTGGACGGGGCCCTTTCAGGCTGGGGCATCCCCTTGTACCTCTGGTGAAGGGCAGCCGTGCCCTGTGGGTGCTGGGCGATGTCCCTGCCCCGAGGGGCACATGGTGCCTGGCTGCTGGCCACCCCCAGGACAGAGCCGGTGCCTAAACCTGCTCTCAAGAGAGCTCCCCAGGCAGACGAACACACCGGATTTAGTCTAAATGCACTTCCCTCATCCAGCCCTGACCCGCAATATCGTTTTAGCCAGTTTAATCTGTTTCTGCGTGACTTGCAGGGCCTGTTCCTACGGCAGGAGGAAGGACGGAGGCACCGGGGTCCCGCACGGCTGAGGACGGCCACGAGCTGCAGGCACGAGTGAGCCACAGCCTGGACCTCCATCACCCAGGGCATCGCACCCATCTGGCCGCTCAGTCTGCTGGGTCCCCCTCGCCTGCATGGGTGACAGCAGAGGGTTTCCACCTGTCCCCAGGGTCTGGGTGACACTGGCCGTGTCTCACCTCCACATGCTAAAAGAGAGCAAATTGCACCGGAGCCAAGTGAAGTGCCGGGTGAGCACCACGGGGCTGAGCCCAGCGCTGCTCTGCTCCTGCACCTTGGGGGTCTGCAGCCCGTGGGGAGGGCTGGGGACATCCCATCCTGGCCGTGGCACCGACCGAGAGCCGGCAGCACCAGCAGAGTGCGGCATCAGCTCTGTGCATCTAAAATAAGACACGGGGCAGAGCTGGGGCTGCCGACCG
>VFFE01007643.1:83728-103579 GCA_008921705.1 Burhinus oedicnemus | reverse complement strand
CGGCAGCACCTGAGGAGCAGCATCTGTTGCCCCATACTGCTGTCCCCCCATGGCCCTTTCCAGGTGGCAGCGGTGTCATTCGCATCCCACGCTCGCAGCTCCATGGCTTCTCAGGGACTATTATGCCCCGACTGTCGCTGTTGCCTCGGCAGCGGGAAGGAAGAGGGTTTGTCGCTCCGGGCTCAACGGGAGCACAAGCATTTTGGCAAAGCCGCCCACTGGTGGGTTTCTTGGATCTGTGATGTCCTGGTGGGGACAGTCCTGCCAGGGCGGTGCAGGAGGAGGCTGTGGGGGATGGGGATGCTCCTGCACATGGTGAGGGTGGACGGGGCCCTTTCAGGCTGGGGCATCCCCTTGTACCTCTGGTGAAGGGCAGCCGTGCCCTGTGGGTGCTGGGCGATGTCCCTGCCCCGAGGGGCACATGGTGCCTGGCTGCTGGCCACCCCCAGGACAGAGCCGGTGCCTAAACCTGCTCTCAAGAGAGCTCCCCAGGCAGACGAACACACCGGATTTAGTCTAAATGCACTTCCCTCATCCAGCCCTGACCCGCAATATCGTTTTAGCCAGTTTAATCTGTTTCTGCGTGACTTGCAGGGCCTGTTCCTACGGCAGGAGGAAGGACGGAGGCACCGGGGTCCCGCACGGCTGAGGACGGCCACGAGCTGCAGGCACGAGTGAGCCACAGCCTGGACCTCCATCACCCAGGGCATCGCACCCATCTGGCCGCTCAGTCTGCTGGGTCCCCCTCGCCTGCATGGGTGACAGCAGAGGGTTTCCACCTGTCCCCAGGGTCTGGGTGACACTGGCCGTGTCTCACCTCCACATGCTAAAAGAGAGCAAATTGCACCGGAGCCAAGTGAAGTGCCGGGTGAGCACCACGGGGCTGAGCCCAGCGCTGCTCTGCTCCTGCACCTTGGGGGTCTGCAGCCCGTGGGGAGGGCTGGGGACATCCCATCCTGGCCGTGGCACCGACCGAGAGCCGGCAGCACCAGCAGAGTGCGGCATCAGCTCTGTGCATCTAAAATAAGACACGGGGCAGAGCTGGGGCTGCCGACCGGGAGCCGTGGGGGCTGAGCAGACCTGGGAGCGAGAGCTGCACGGAGGGCGACAGCAGCCACTCGGGGAGCGCAGCCCCCAGCGGGGAAGAGAACGGGGCGCTGCCGGAGAAAACTCGTCATTCCTTAACGCTGAGCGGACGGTCGGTGCCACCCACCCGGGACCCCTCGCATGCCGCTGCTGCTGAGCGCCGCCGCGCAGGTTGGCAACCGATCCATCGGCCCAGAGCAGCCTTAAAAGGCAGCAGCCGCCCAGGGCCCTCGGCTCCGGCACGGACCCCTGAGGAGCATGGAGGGACGCAGTAGCTCCCGGCACCGATGGCACAGACCCACGCACGCGGCCAGTCCCAGCAGGGAAACGCAGGGTGCACCCGGCGAGAGCCCTGGTGTGGGTGCGCCGTGGTGGCTGTGCCCGGTGCCTCACCCCTGGGGCCATGGTGCTGTGCCAGCCCGGCCTCCCATCGGCACGGGGACACAGCCATGCTGCAGCCGCTGCCGGGCCAAGGGCTGGCACCCGCATGGGGAGTTTTCTCCAGCCCGCCTGAAGCTTGGCTCGACAGCAGGAGATTAGCTTCGTTTCCAGCTCTGCCTGGATTTGGTGACCTCTAACAAGGACCTTCCACCCTCCGCCCTGGCTGGCAGCCTCGGCTCCTTGCTCCCACGGAAGGGAGGGTGACAGGCACCGCTCCCTGGGGCAGAGCTGCCCCGTTTATCACTGTTACTGGGGAAATGGAGGCACTGGTGCAGAGCCGGGAGCTGAGACTTGTCCCCTTGCCCTCCCCACGATGTGCCCGAAGTGGAGCAAGGACCATGGGGCTTTTGATAAGGAACCGGGTGATGGCAGGGTGTCCCCATGGAGCCGCAGTGGACCAAAGGGAAGGCAGGTGGGACACGACACTGTGCGGTCACCCTATGCAGGAGAGGACTTCTGGGGCCTTGCATTGTGCCACAGCCCCAGGAATGGCCCGTAGGAGCGCTGCTGCCCCTCTCCAATTCAAAGGAAACCCAAAGGAAGCCCAGCCAAGTCCTGGTACCAGCGTTTCCAGGAATTATGTGGCACTGCTGCCCATGCATCAGCTCTCCAGGGGACAGCTTAGTCACACGTGTCACTAAAAGCCATTGCCAATACGAGAAGCGAATGGTTTTCTTAACAAAGCAGCCTCAGCCCAGTCAAGCCGTGTGAATCTCCTCCAAAAAGCATTGCCCGCATCGAGGTACAGCCGAGATTTTCATCAGAGCCGACTCCTGTCGCTTCTCCCCACCAAACCCCCAGCTTTGGGGAGACAGCGCTCTCCCAGCCGCTGAAACACATCCAGCTCTGCCGCTTGCAGGCTAGCAGGGGCAGGCTTGGTTTATTAGGGAATTTTAGCTGATCACTTGAACCTTTCTGCCTCAATCCAAGCCAGCAGCACTCGGGCCCTCGCAGAGCATCCTGCTTTGCCCTTTCACCACGCTGGGTACCAGGCAGAGTTATCGCACACTCTGTGCTCCTGCCACAAGCTGAGATAATTCCTCCTGGCCTGGCCGAGCCTCAGGTGGGGACAGTTTCACTTGACAAATAACTAGAGAAAATTGCTAGGTTGGGTTTGACAGCAGCCGGGCTGCTGTGCGCAGGGAAGGGAGCGCAGCCGGGAAAGCTGCCTTCGGCGGCTGGAGCAGAGATGCAGGAACAGGCTCCGAGAGGGCAGGGAAGAGCCATGCTGCAGCTCTCCCAGGCACAGAAAACAGCGAAGGCAGAAGGTTTGTGTGAAAAGTGGCAAAAGGATTTCACACCAGGGCTTTGCCCGGTATCACAGCTGTAGCTAAAAACACCTTTTCCCGCTTCATAAGGCAGCGGCTGAAAAGCAGCAGTGAGGCAGTGCTGGAGGGATGTCCACCACCCGCTTCCGATTCCTCGTGGACCCCCGTTGAAGGAGCTGCTGGCACACCCAGGGCAGCTGGCCCTTTGGAGCTTGCCTTTCCGTTAGCCACAAATGTCACGAGATAAAAATATAGCGCAAGTGTCCTTTTAGGCCACAAAAGGTAAAGCAATATGAAAGAAAACACTAAGCTTTGCGGCATTCAGGAGCTCGTGTTAGAAGCCGATGAAGCTGTAAGCTGCTTTCAACATCAGTTTTAAGGATGACAGATGGAGGCAAGGAAAAAAAACCCACCCAGTTCCCTGCTTTAGCCTCCAGTGGATTTGAAGTCACATTGCTGTATTTTAAGTGAAGCTTTTAATGCTGACCCCATTGTTGGCCACCTGCTCTTCAGCCCCACGCTTTCTGCTGAAGCTATTCACATCCGTAACAAAACAGCCTTCTCAGGTGCTCCACTGGGAAAGCGTCCAGCACCAGCAAGGATCTTCATCCAGAAGTGAGCTGCAACTCTCCGCAGCGTCGCCGGTCCGATGGAAAAACACTGCTTTGAAATGCAGGTGGCTGCAGCCCTGCTATTCCCAAGTCATGGGGCAGGGTGGGACGATTACAGACCCGAGCGCCCACCAGTCTGGAAACAGCCCGGACTGGGGCAGAACTGGGCTTTCCCAGCTCTGTCTACCCCTGCCAGGGTACCGGCCTTGCCACGAGTGGTTCTCACCCAGCCGCCTTTGCCAGCTACACAAACACCACGCAGCTCTGCCAGCCGGGCCAGAAAACCAGCCTTCCTCCAATGGGTCCAATTCCTGCAGCTTACAGGAAAGCCGGGTGCTATTCTTTATCACTTAAAGTTATCCCAAAAGCAACGAGCAAAGAACGCAAGACAGGAAAAACAGCGATTGCCAACGGGGCTTTGCTTTTCAAGCCACGGTGGGTGACGCCGAGCAGTTCACCAGCACGATGAGTTGAGTTTGACAAAATGTTGAGATTTTACGTACTTTGTTCTCTTAGCCTGCAGATGTCTACGAGGGCTGCGGGCTGACACAGTACAGATCCTCTTTAGAAAAATAAATCTCGCAGCCTTCACCTTCCCGCCCCCAGGACTCAACAAACAGCACGCACAGAACTAGGTGGGATATAAAACAGGGGGTCCCATTCCCATCTCTACAGGGTTATAGGCATATCTGATCCCTCAAAGTGCTCACGTCCCCCAGTACTGCTGGGCCACAGAGCGCCGCAACGCCCACGCCACGTTCAGTTTCCTGAATATCAGGAAGTTTGGGATAATGAGCTGATTTAGGGGCACTCGCAGGACGCGCGCCTGTAGAGCCACAGATTGCTATAATGGGTTTGCTCCAGATGAGCGACCTCAGAAGAGCATCGCGGCCCCATCAGTCTCCATCTGCCTTTGTTGAACGCAGCTGGTGAGTTAAACTTTCACATAGAGCAACCGTTTACGAAGTTGTACCGAGACATCTCGCCCGGCCGTCCTATCGCTAAAGCTTGGGCTTGGCGCAACCGGTCTTGGGCCAAAAGCAGTTTGGATCAATTGTGTCACTGCCCGTGTCACAGGCAGACTGCCGTCCCCGCTGACTCACCCGCACGCGTTCTCCTCCCACCGCACAGCCCAGGAGCTCAGACCCCCAGGTGAGATGGGGGAGATTCGGTAACGGCCATTTCTGATTCAGCATTTCATCATCTTCCCAGTCAAGGTATTCAGCTTTGAGGGAAGCCAGCAAAATCTGATTTATTTTTTTTTTTAAATGAGAAATAGTTCAAAGTTTATCCTTTCAGTTCTTGAAAGGATTAACAGCAGGTTTTAAGAAACAGTTAAAAAAAAAATCAAGTTAAAATTCCACATTAAGACACCTCCATTTCAGTACTTTTTTGACACAGATACAATGGCACGCAAGACCAGCTCGCACGGAGCAAGCCAAGCTGTGCAAAGTGTGGATTACTCATAAGAGCCGAGAGCTTCCAGGACACGTGGCTGTTCCCAGGCTGCACACCCAGCTTTACAAACACTAAGTTCACCAAAAAGTTTATGTGTGAGGAAGATGAGCTACAGCAATCATCACAGCGTTGCTGCGGCAAGCAGCCGGCCTTACCCTGCACTGGGCTACTGCAAGGTTCATTAGTTGGGTCTTAAGTGACACCCAAACCAACAGCAAAGCAGATTTAGGACTGGCACTGTTGTGCTGCGGAACCACAAATTTGTAGGGCTCAGCTATAGGGTACGACACTGGCTGAGGAATTTCCTCTTCCTTCAAGAATTAATTATATTTCTTGCCTTTCCTGGCAGAAGGCGCTTCTGCTACTGGAGAAGTGGCCAAAGTCAAACCCATGGCAGCAGGAGCAGTTTCAGAACAGCCTCCCAGGATAATCGGTGTGATTCCTCACAGCCAGGCTCTTTTCTGGATGCATTTCACAATAATAATATGCAGCCTCGGAGGGAGCAGTGGAGTAAATTGCTGCTGTTGAGAATCCTGGTGACAGCTTTGCCACCTGGTACTTCTGGGATCACCTGAGACAGCCTAATTCCAAGTTACCCTCAGTTCCCAGAAGTTCTCCCTACTTTGAAACACCAACTCCTCTAAAACTAAAGCAGCAGCTAAATTCAAGTTTCTATGAAATAAAGCAATCTCGATTAAGTCAACGAGGTGAACATGATATCTACGTACAATAAGCAGTTTCCCCTTAGACTGTCTTCAAGAGGCTTCCCACAGCGAAACACAGGAGTTCAGCGAGGTGGGAACCTCTGCCTGTAATGAGCTACTTCCCATTTCACTTCACCACGACACATTATGCTACCAAAACACAGAATCAAAGCTGCAGCTGAGAAAAATAATTAACCCCACCCCCACCCCCCAACAGCAGGCTGCCCTTTAGCAGAAACAAGGTTTAAGTACAATCCAGATGATTCAACTGCAGCGGTATTAGCTTCGTTTGACTGTATTTAAATAAAATAAAGCATTTAAAAAAAAAAATAACAGGCACTAAAATACCCTCAGTGCTTATACCACGTACCAGCCAAGCCCCACGTAAGTGGCATGCGACAGCCTCTCCCCCCCTCCTTGGGCAGAGCGTTGGGCAGTTTGTGGATGTCACAGAACAGGAGAAGCCATTTCCCCAAAGCAGCGGAACAAGAGGATTGAGAAGAGTCAGCTCCCAGCCAACATCCAGGTTGCTCGGTTGAAGCCTGCAGCCACAAGTTCCACGGTGTTCCCAGTAAGACAAGAGATGAGGAGAGTGCTGATACCTGATAACCACAAGCGAGGAACAGGCACGTCTCCCTCCCGCTGCAGCCTCCCCCCATGACGGGCAGTCTTCGCTTGTTCAGTTCAGCCCTCAGAGCTTCTTCAGGCGACTGTACAGTTCCCTTTTGCTCTTCTCACCAGCCCAGGTTCGGCTTTTGGTGCGGAACCTTTTCAAGTCTTCTTTAAAGTCCTCGTGGTGCATGGGGCGATAGCTCTGGGGCTCGCAGAAACTCTGGGGAAAGAAGATGGTTTAACTTCAGTATGCCACAGGAGCAACGATCTCTTTGAGACCTCGCCAACAGAGTCCGGTAGCAACCATGTGAACAACGACCACCAGAACAAACAGACCTAGAGCCCCCCGCTCCATGCAGGAGCTTCATACCAGACATTCATGAGCAAAGGCAAGTGAGACTCAGATTACAGCTACTTCAGAAGTGATAGCTGCTAAACGAAGGACTTTCAGCCCTGTGTACAGAGCTCTCACCCCACATTTTCTGCCAGACATCAATACACACAGTAAGTCTATCCAGTGTTCACCCTGAAGCAGCACAGATGTGAAGAATACTTGTCTCTGGGGACCGGCCAGCCCCTGGCTCACATGCCGGAGCACCAAAGGCTGCCGTCAGCTGTTCCGTGCTGCCACCTTGAGGCCCTCGGTCCTTGATACCCACGGGGCCCAAAATCCAGGCGTCCACTGCCACAGGGGAGCCAGCAAGCAGATTGCAGGGAGAGCCAAAAACCAGGAGAGCACTCACTGCCACAAACACGGGCATCCCCCACGGCAGCCCAAACACTGGGAGACCCAACATCCCGCTGGGAAATGGCACGCAGCCCCACCCAGCCGGCCGCAGAAAGGACAAATCCCTCACATCACTCTGAAAATCACCAAGTCACAGAACAGGAAGGTAATCTAGGAGATATCTAAAGTGTGAGGGCCTGAGAGGGACCCAAGTGACAGTCAGGCCACAGCCTAGTTTGTGTCAAAGCAGCAGGAGAACCAGCTGGAGAGAGAGTACAGCCACGGAAATGCTGGAGCAGCAGCAGCCAAGTGATAGGAGAAACGCCATCCTCACATCGCTGGGAAGAGAGCTGCTGGGCATTTTTTAGTTTCCTTTTCTGAATTAGATGCTGAAAACTCAAAGTTCAAGTTTTTCAATGTTGCTATTTTAGTATAGTATGAGACTTCAGGTTTCCATTTGTTACGTGGCAATTACTGTCAAGCCTCTCTGCTCTTGCAGTCTTTGCAGGCTGAGCAGTCTTAAATTCCTTCTCCAAATGACATTTTGAACTCCTACTTGTTATAAAAAGGCAGAAACCAGCCTTATATTTTACTCTTGAGACAAGTGGAAAAGCCTTTCAGCTATGGCAGCAAGACAGCTCCAAAGTATGGAATAGGCTTAGAGAAGGGAAGGCAACCTCACTGCCAAATTTTAACGGCTCTCGGTCCAGGAGAGCACTGTGGAACAGAGCAGGAAAAGTTACCCCAGCAAAAAACCACTCTACTCCAAAGAGAAGTCTGATTGAGTAAATTGGTATTGTTTATCTCTATTTTCTTCCGAGCGTGAAAGCACTGAGTTTAAGAGAACGTTACTTACACGGCATCTTAAGAAGAAGTCCTTGTAACCCCCCTTGAGGACATACAGCTCGGGGTAATGGAGGTTGGGGTATTCGTTACCCAGCCTGTCCCGCTCTCTCACAAACCGGCACCTGTACCAGGAAAAGATCCTCCATTAAATCTCACATTCAATAAATAACACATTAAAACAGCGCTCACCCAAAACTTCCCATTCCTTGGATTATGGAAGCAAGCCACTGCCCATCAGGAAGAGGCGGACAAGCCATGCTGGCTGCAAAGCTGTGGCTAACTGGTTTTCCCTTTCCATCTCTAAGCATTCCAGCACACCAGCCCAACTTCAACACGGCCATTCGCATCACGGGTTGCGTCACGTCCCCGCCAGAGGTGACAACCAACATCTGCTCATGGTAAACTGCATATCAAGTAGCATGCCAGCACAGTAACCGGTGCCACCCCAAGAACTTCGCCCTCAACTGGCACAGCACTAAGTTCTTATCTAGGGGAGCGTAGGTAACTCACATTCGAGGACCCCGCTCTGAAGAAAACTCGCAGTGGAACACTATTATCACTCGTTTGTTCTCCGATGGCTGGATTGGCTTCTTAAGCAAGTAGTCTTCCACATCCTCTTCCATATGTAGGTTTACAGCACCCTGTAAAGGCAGAGTCATGCCCGAGCGCAGCAGTGAGTGGAGGAGAACACTAACAAACATATCCACTTCCTTGCAAGCCATATCCTCATCTTAAGTTTCCTACAGGAGCTCTGGCAACCTTCTCTAGCCGTTGGGAACGCAGCTTCAAACCCAAGCAGAACATTGCAGACAGTCTAACGCTGACTCTGGGTGACCTGGACCTGTTTCAGATGGCCATTTCAACAGCTGTAGGTTGTGGCTCGTTGGGTTTCCCTCCCCATCTCACTGTACTTGAGAGGGCCGGCCAGCTTGCTCAAGCAGCAAACTTCAACATCAATTATGTTTTGCACAGACATTCGTTCTTTCAAGTCTGTGGTTTAAACGAATACTCTAATTTTAGCTTCCCTAGAACCGTCCCCCTGCTTGCCACCCAGGCCACCACCTCCGCTTAAGGAAAGCGGAACGTTCCCTCCTTTGAGGGAAAAGTCACTTTATGACCCAAGTGTGAGCTCAGTGTCCCACTCCCAGACCCCAGTGGGGCACATGGGCACCTCAGCTGTAACACATCCACACCGCCTTGGGTACTTGCTAGTAAAGAGCAGCCCCACATGGTGCCAAGTGACCCCAGTGTGCAACTTCAGACAACTCTACGCTGCTCTTCTGGGGTCAACATACCTTGATGTGTCCTCCTTCGTACTCATACGGGTATCTACAATCAATAATTACGCATTCCTTGATGAAGCTTGCAAACTTCCCAGTCAGCACAGACACAATCTTAAAAAAAAAAAAAGATAATTCAGTTATTTCAAGATGGTTTTGTGTTGTTCCCCCTTCCCCCCCGCCTCAGTAAAGAATTTTTCTTACTGTCTCTGGAGCACATACCATTTCCGAGTCGATATATTTTAAATCTTGATGTTTCCCATCGACAGTGTGGAATAAATAACCCTACAAGACAGACAGCATTTAATTGAGAAAATTCCAAACGTGAGCCAAGTAGGCGATAGCACAGTGTCCAGCAGTTAATTTTGTAACACAAATACTTTCTTGAAAAGAACCTCTTCAGCAAAGCTCAAGAGTTAAAACTAAGAAATCTAAAATTCAGGGACAGAATTTTATTTTCGGCTCCTATACTGAAGGGATTTTATACAACTTTTTGAATAAGCACAAGTGAATCACTTTGTGTCTAACCTATGAAAGCACCCTTCTCGTCGACAGCCTTTCCTAGTAACGCGAATATGTACTGTTAAAGGAGGGAAGGGCTTTACTTGGGCTGGTTTGAGACACCTCTACCAAGAGAGGCCATTAACACACTTGACCATGAAATCACTTGAATTACCTTTGAGAAGTCACCAATAAGGTCTCTCTGGTCACTGTCCAAAATGCTTTCGATCTCTGCTGTGGAGGATTGCGTCTTTACCATTTTCAAACTCTAGAGGAGCAAAGGTCAGAGATCAATGCCGAGCACTGACAGCAGAGAGGCCCTGTTCCCATAGCGTAACAGAAAACTTAGTTCGCTCTGAAGCCCTGAACTGCGACTCCCCAGCTTCCTCTTTGGATTAAGGCAAAACTCAGGCTCAAGAGCAGGCAACTACCGCATCAGCTCCCCCAGGTCTCCTGCACTACGCAGAGAGAATGCAGTTTTGCTAGGTCAGCAATTCACCTAAAAAAGCTCTCTCGTTAACCTTCATAAGCTAGACACCTATATTAGATCCTCTCCTAATTACAAAATTGGATGCCAAGCCACCAACCGTCGAATCCTCAGAAGGTGTTCCAGGCAGGCTTTTCCTCTTCTTGCTTTTCCCCGGAGAATTCTCTTCCTGGGATCTCTCCATCCTTTTCTGGGTGGTTCTTCCTACACCACTAGGCAGAGATGAAGAGCCAAACAGCCGGCATCGTTTGGCCTACGAGGAAGGAGAGAAGTTAAGAGTTGTCTGGCACAGATTTAGATTAGAAACTAAGCAAGCCTCCGACTTTCAGACTGACGATTTTTGCCTTAGACAGGACGCTGCCACTGCACAGCGCCAGCAGGACGTGAATAGGGTCATCTACACTCAGGACCTACATTTCCAGTATCACATTTCTTGCTGTGCGGACTGGGTGAGCTTGGAGCATCATAAGCAAAACGATGTGCTAGCAGAGTGCTTTATGCCAATTAGCAGACAATCTATCAGCAGATTAAGGAGCTTTTTGCTGGAGTCTAAACTCCCTTCACAGCCTGTTATCAGAAGATTGGGCTACAGGCATTCCAGGTAAGCCTGTGCAGAATGTATTCAAGCTATGTCAACAAGTATCTGATAAGGAAAGTCAAGATCTTCTTGCATTTATGAATTGTTTTTGTAAAAAGAAAGCTGATGCCTATATACGCACACAATGAGCATTGTTCCACACTGACAAAGTCGTCCAGGTAAACAGGCTCTAGAGATAACAGAATACTCAAGGGGGTTTATGCCATATCTTGTTTTGTTGTTGTTATTAGGGATATAGGATCAGAGACAGTGTGATCACTTGTCCCAGTAGTGAAAACGGCTCCCAGAACAAAGTCCCCAGCTCCGTTCTGTTGTGCTCTCCCAGAACACTCACCCGATTGTCTGTTTTCCTCATGACTAGTGGTGCAGTCCAGAGGCTCGCCACATCAGATGGCATCTCCTCATCGTTCTGCAGAAAAAATAAAGTCCATTCTCATCTATTTCACTGTGGGCAGAGACTGTAAATATTGACAGCTTCCGCACAGCGCAGGCAAACATTCCAGTTAAATTCCTAAAACTGCTCTGACAGCTGAATTCAACTCAATTACTAGTCCCATACTCAATGAAATAATGGAACCGAGTTGACACATACTGAAGAAGGTAAGTTTTATCAATTCATTGACTGATTAACAATGACGTTCCTCCAAAGCGTTAAACCTTTCAAATTCAGTTAGAAACAGTCTGCTATTTAAGTGGCTCAAAAGCAAATATCACCTCTAGCTCCTACAGCAGGTTTTTAAAGAAAAACACCAACTGCTCAAATAATTCTCTCTAGTAACGCAATACTCATCTGCCAAGAGGAACAGCAGCAATTCTTAAGCTAACTGCTGTTCACACCCCAAGTAAATCCCACTGTCTGCACTAGGAAACAGCACATATAAGATGGAGACACGGAAGTGTAAGAGCTGAAAAAGACGATGATAACTCATCTTCCAGGATTCCCTAGTATCTAGCTTTTTGCAGTTTGACTCGCCACACTGACTTCTGCTAGAACGTATGTGCACCACGGACACACGTAGTCGGGAGACTATTAACGTTAGACAGAGCTGATTTTGAAGTGCCCATCAATTTCCTTTGTACATACCTTCAAATCTTGCTCATCTAACATCTCTAGGAATCCATCATCATCTTCGCTTTCAGAGGAATTCAGCGAAGACTGCTGCAGGAAAGCTGGCCTGTAGTTTTCCTGTTCACCCGTGGGTATTTCACCCATGGGAAACTGAGACAAGACAGTTAGTTTTAACAACATTCCATCTCTTCACTGCAGGATGCCGTAACCACAGAGATGATGCCGTGCCTCTCACTGCACTACAGAAAACACGGTGGTTATCCCACCACCTTAAATACACCAACCTGAGCAAACTCCAAACGGAGTTGCAATAATTCTATTTGATGCCTACAACAGCAGTGCTTCATGAGCCTGGTTAAGCAACAACTCCCTTCTCTGGAAGAAGCTATCCAGCCAGGGCGCAAAGGAGAGAGGTGGGTGGTGTCAACAGGAACAAGAACTAATACAAACTCTGCAGTTGATAAGCCCAAGATCAGGAGTACTAAGCAGGATGAAGGACTACCAGACTCAAGGAGTGGAGACAAGACTGAGTCCCCTGGCTCTGCTTCTGTGCAAGGACCCATCATGTTTTTTTCAGCTGCTTTTTCTAAGCAATGCAACATGAATAAGGGAGTATTTTCTTCCTGGAGGTCATATCTGGGCATAAGATCCAGTTGCATCTACACAGCTGCCTTCATTGTTCCAGATGCATCTGCCTCAATACAAGTGTCTACTTTATTGATAGTGAAAACAATTTCAAACTAGCTTCCTCTTCCACATTGATGACAACACCCCCTGGACTTACTGCAGCATAACCTCCGCTCTGTAGTGACTAATCTTGCACAGACTACAGATCCATGTTTCAAACTCCCAACCAGCTCACCAGCCAAAGGTGAGGAGTGTTTTCTTATCTGGCAGATAGATAAGGTTTTTTTATTTGGCATATGAATAGTGGTGATTAACAGCACTTCCTCAGAACCCAGATGCAATTTTTCTTCCTCCCAGACACTAGGTATGCAGAGGATTAGGTGAGAATTAGTTGCAAAGAACATTGTAGTACTTACTATCTGAGCTGGAGATGAATTCTGCCTCGGTCCAGGAACACCTTTTCCATCACGGCAATGGATGTGTGCAGAACAACGAGAAGCTGGTTTGGTTGGCTTCTTAAATTCAAATGATTCCTGAATTAAAAAGGAGCAAAGTGATCATTTTACCAAAATTACAAACTGCATAAGTTACTAGGATCATTTAATCTTTTTATTTTTTTAAACTACCTGACATTTTGGATTTAAGTTACCCACTACCAACAGGAATAGTCTGAAGGTGAGTGTTTTCAAGTTAAAGATGTCACAATAGCGATCCATTTAACATAATCAAGCTTTCATCCTCTTGATATCACCTGCAGGCTTAAGGTTTTTCTATTTCTTTTGTCATTCAACTTCTCCACAGAAGAAATAATTTTTAAGGCAGCCAAGGCTGTAGCATGGTCAACAGAACTACACCTGTTGCTTGGTGACAGGTATCATCTGCTCTTGTGTAGAGACCTGTCGGAGTCCTAGCGACGGGATTTCCAGCAGCAAGGCCTTTCAGACCAAGCAGGCAAAAGGACTTTTGTGCTGCTGAGGAACCAAAGCTCCCCATGCCAGCAGTGGAAAGAGATCAGGTGATCTACCTCAACAGCTTTCTGGAGGCACCGCTCATAGCTATCTAAAGCTAGCGGTATAAACACATTTTCCCTTGCCACAGCCTAAAAGGAGTCAGGTTCAGTAGCACAAAGGTAGAGCTGCACGATGAAAGTCTTCCAAACTTTTATTAAGCTATAATCAGTTTGTAGTTGCTATAATCAGTGCTTTTGCACTTCACTGCAAGTTCCCCTTAGATAAGCTATGCAAAACTTTGTTATGAATCGAAGAATCATCTAGGTTGGAAGGGACCTTTAAGATCATCAAGTCCAACCATCAGTTATGTCTGAACTACAGCCTGGCAGAGAGTAAGAGAAGCCTTTTCCACCACTTCCACCGCTGAAGGGATGTGCCAATTCAGCTTCCTCTTACACCACATCATTGCAGGCAACAGAAAGCAACACTTACGTTCTCCTTGTTTTCATCTTGTTCCAACAGTTGAAAAGCATCACTATCCAGAGAATCGGAATGGTTTCTCTTCAGAGCAGGACTGGATCCCAGGAGGCTTTGCTACAACGTTCAGACAAAAGTGCCAGTTCAGTAGTGTGCAATATAGTCTTTGCACAGCTACATTTTAAGCAAAACAGGGGTTAATAAAGACCGTAAGGTCTCTGACTACAAATTGGTGCAAACTATGTGCAGGAGTCGCTTATGCTGACACCTCGGTACAGGTACCAAAATGCTTCAACTGCATCAGGGACAGAGCCACATCACTCAAATTTCACGCCAACTTGAATGAGATTGCGAGCTTACAAGCTGTAATTTTGACAGCTTTCATTAAGTACCACAGCAGCTGCTCTTGAAGCCAGCAAATTAACAAGTTATGGAATGTATCCAACTAAAAACACTTAACACGCTAAATCCTTTAACATTTATATAATATCAATACCACTTACTGGCAGTGAATGGATTCTTCTGAAAGGCATCCGAATGCTAGAATGAAAAAGAACCAAGATTTATTTCAACATTTTGTTTTAAAAGACAGTAACGTGAGCTGAACTCACTCCCCCCCCAGTAAAACTCCGTAAGCTACAACAGTCACTGACAAAGAAGTTAAAATACAAGTAAACTTACTTCAGTCTGCTGGATTCAAGAATTGCTTTCTCAAACCTAAAAGCAAGTGAGATTCCACAGTTAGCACCGAAGGACAGTACACTAAAAATCAACCTTGTATCTAAGTCATGAAGTGTTACACTAAGCAGAAACCAACATGCTTCTTGATGACCCTTTTTGTCTTTGTCAAAAGCTATTTGTAGCCAGCTTACTCCCTCCTAGTTTTTGAAACACTAGCTAGACTCCTTCTTCCCCTCCTTTCCTTAAATTCTTTTCAGCATTGTTCAGACAAGAAGCTACGTTGAAGGAAGAAAAGTTCAGTGAATCAGGGACCAAGGGCATCTGTCCCCCATCCTTGGGGAGAGAAGATTAGGGGGCGGGGGAGGATCTAATTGAGAGTGGCAAATTCAAAGCCCAGAGCAACTGCTAGGTGTCAGTTAAGGCATATACAAGCATAAATTACAGTTAAGTGTTGAGTGAAAACTGCAACTTACATGCAATTTGGTGCAGTCTCAGACTCCTGGTAAGGTGCCAATGTCATGCTCAAACAGCCTGGTTGGTACAGCACATTAACTCAGACCCCAGACTTGTTAAGTGCTCTGGGGCACAGACAAGACAGAAAGCCTAGCACAGAATCATAGAATGGTTTGGGTGGGAAGGGACCTTAAAGATCATCTCGTTCCAACGCCCCTGCCATGGGCAGGGACACCTCCCACTAGACCAGGTTACTCCAAGCCCCGTCCAACCTGGCCTTGAACACCTCCAGGGATGGGGCAGCCACAGCTTCTCTGGGCAACCTGGGCCAGGGTCTCATCACCCTCACAGTCCAGAATTTCTTCCTGAGAGCTAATCTAAATTTACACTCTTCCAGTTTAAAGCCATTACCCCTTGTCCTATCACTACATGCCCTTGTAAATAGTCTCTCCCCAGCTTTCCTGGAGCCCCTTGAGGGACTAGAAGGGGCTCGAAAGTCTCCCTGGAGCCTTCTCTTTTCCAGGCTGAATACCCCCAACTCTCCCAGCCTGGCCTCCCAGCAGAGGTGCGCTTGCATACAGGCATCTTAAGCTGCAGAGCCCGACAGCCCACACTTCCACAAGTTGAAAAGAAAAGAGCCGACTGCACACATGCCAGCAAAGGAAAAGCCACATCAAGCCTTTCATTAGCCTACGTTTGTTAATGGCGCAATGTGAAATGCCAGAAGTCAGGCTTAGCATATGGTTACATACGTTTCCTCCATGATATCATTTGAGATTGCAGGACCAGGCGAATCCAAAGCGCAACCTGCAGAGGAGAGACAGCATTTTCTACCAAGTCGTATCTAGGAAACATGAAGTATTGGACATGCTAAAGATTTCCTCAGAATGACCCTGAGCTCAGACAGGAAACTAATGTAGAAAGTCCCATTTGCAGCCTCACCTCAGTGTAGAAGTAAATAACAGTTGCAGCTACTCCATACCATTGGGTTTGGCCATAGAAAAGTGTTAGTGCTTAGTGAAAAATAGGACTAATTAAAAAAAAAAATCATCCCCAGCCCTGCCCAGAATGTGATATAGAACAGAGTGCTACCACAGAACATGGAATACTCTCGGCTTATTCTCTCACATGCACATCTTAAAAAACAACTTAGTCCTTTAGGGTTTTTAAACCATGTTTTTAGTTATACCTCTTCACAGGAAGAAATTTTGGGCTCATTCCAAAAAAAAGTAGTCAAAAGGCCCTTCTTAATGCATACTAGCGTACTGGAAATAATAGCAAGCACTCCATAAGCACAAACTAAGCAAAACATTGCAGCTACATAGCATTTAAGTACAGTCAAATGCGAAGCTTACTTCAACACAGACTCCACTAGCAGTTTTTGTATTATGGTAGTATTCACGAGCCCCAGTGACAGGCCAACAGCTTACCAGAATACTCTACACCATCATGACAAGACTTGTTGCTACTTCAGTGACTGTGATCTAAACAAACAACTACAAAGAATTCATTTGACTAACATGACAGGTAGTGGTCTCGGCACAGCAGAAACCTTAATCATGAGTGTTTTGTAAGCACTTAAGGCCTACTTTGGAGACAGGATAAAAAGGAAAAAGCCAAGAAGAAAGTGAAGACTTAGCAAGCTTGGTTATTCTATCCCGCTCTGTGGTGTGTGAGCTATACTCGCGTTTTAGCGGTTCCTTTGAAGGCTGAAAGTACCATGCACAGTCAGACTGGTGCATAAATTCAGGTGGAGACACCGATTTCCATCGCTGGGCTGGACCAATGAAGTATCAGAAGCTCCCCTAATCATACAAGTTTTGGGGCAACAGCTTATTTCATTTTCATAAAGCATCTCATGGGAAAAAAAATACTTCTAGGCAAGTATCAGTACTAAGAAGCAGCTCCCCAGGTTTCAGATAAACAATCAGCTCACATTAACAAAAAGCCACATAAAAACCCCAAACCACAAGACAAACCCTGCTCAATGGCCTCGACTGGAGCGCGTAGAGGTTAGCACAGTTTGGGTTTAAAGAGAGAAACAACAAGGGAGACAACTCGCTTTCATCAAAGTTATCACCCTGCGAAGGGCAGAAACCCAAATCGGTGCCATTCAGAGCTGAATGCAGATATGCAGCGGACCCTAACAATGAAGAATGAAACACTATCTCCCCGTTTTCCAGACCGCAGCCCCAACGCACAACTATAAACGCTCACAAGCCAATATCTACAAGACACCACAGACTAGGGAACGGTGGGAATCCAATTCACCAGTGAAGCCTATCTTGGGCTATCTTTAGCAGCCTTCATCTTCAGCCTTCTCTACTGCAAGAAAGGCTGATATGCTCGTGATAAGGTGTTGACCTACTGCCATGTACAGAGCAGAACATCAAGGCAATCAGAAAATGGCAGTGATAAACATCACGCTGGAGTACAAAGCATGACAGGTCAGCAACCACGTCTTAACAGCCATACTAAGAAAAAAGGAAAAAGCCATCTTTGTCAGAGTCCCCCTGTGGGGGCAGAACCAGTTTTTCCTCCATGCTAACTCTACTGCTAACATACTCCAGGACAATTAAAACAAAAAAACCCAACACCAAATTATCCACAACCCAAACCATGAACTGCAGAAGCTTGCTGAGTGACGGTTTGCTTGCCTCCCTCCTTTCAAGAGCATAAGGATGAGAAGCGGCTGCAGGGATTGCAAGCAGGCAGCATTAGTTCTCTATCCAAACCCTGGAAGCTGCTTGCAGTGGAAGCCATGTAAAGATACGATGCTTTTCATTTCTTACTTGTTATTTAAGAAAGCCGTACCTGAGTCTGTTGATTCCGATGACACTGTTCTTTGTAAACCATTAGCGTTCTTGTTTCCCAGATCTTGCTCAGTGTTTTCATGCTGACTGTAAAGGAAGTTAGGTATTTGGTTTAAATGCTCATTGAAGCGAGAAATACAATACAGGAGTGCCTGAACCTAGATACACAGCACAGGTAATCATAACCAAAACCTTTATCATCAGCCCAGTGGAAGGATTCCAGCTTGGCAATCCTGCAGACTGCAGTCTCTTGTGCGCTGTTGAGTACATGGACGATGCTGCCACCAGATCACCACGCTTACAAATAACCTCAGATCTAACACCTACAGGGACTTAAGCTTCAGGGTTTGGTTTGGTTTTTTCAAACCTGCACATGCAGTGCTGATAATATTAGAAGTTAGGCTTCCATAGCAGACACAGGGAGAGTGTCATTTAAGACAGTAATTATCCTAGTTGCCTTTCTGGTCACCTTGCACCAAACTACCAAGCTTTTTTCCATGACACACTAACTGCAAGTGTTTTCTTGAAACGATGTTTTAGAGCCTGTCCTGAGCTTGTGCCTTCACAAATTAAGATCCTAATACAACAAAATGGCAGACCTTGCAATAAAACTTTAGGACTAAAAACAATTTGAGTGTGCAATAGGTTATTGGTGCCTGGAATTCACATTAGCACCTCCCAAACCATTCTCTAGAAACACCCGTATCAGAGCCCCATTATCCTTCTCAGGACTGCAATCCTCTCCCTAGCAGCCACTCATTTAATTACTGTTTTGCATAGAAAAATTACCAAACTTCTAACTCAAACTCACTCTTATAAGTAGTTAGCTCTCAAATTTTGTCTTATCAACTAAGCAAGTTCTTCTGTGCTCACGTGACCACCAGACCAGTCTAAATCATTCTGTAGGGGAAAGGCCTCGAGGCATCCAGAGCCTGACAGACTAACACCAGCTCCTGACCTGACACGTGTGCATGTACAAACACCGTGCATGTGCAAACACGGCTCTGCGAGCAGGCAGGGAACCTCGAGGCAAACCGTCCTGCCCAGCTGCTGTGCCATATCGGACACACGCTCGTTTCATATGTGGGCAGGGGTCACGGCAGCTTCAATACAGGGAGATACACATATCCTATGTAGCCTTACTCTATATTACCTTAAATAAGGGAAAAGCTACTTGAGTGCGGCTCCTCCATCACATGGGTTAACTAAAAAAAATGCGCTAGGGCTACACACTCAAAGAACAAAATAATGAACACAGAGGGGACTGGCACGAATCGTTTACAGGAATTCTAGGAATCTGAAGGAGGGAAGGTTCATAAAGAAAGCAGGTGATTACAGAAATGAGAATGATACAAAAACAGCAAACAAAGAAGAAATACCAGGAGGGCCACCAAGATCAGAGTGGGCAAGGGCAAAACAGGAGCCGTACAGGAAACAAACTGTAGAGGTTACTGTAGGAATAATGAGATTAAAGGAGTCAGACACTAGTAACAGCAAAATTGCATTGAGCAACCGCATGGCTGGAGTTACGGGGAGAGAGGAGCGGCAGAGCCCAGAGACTGCAGCACTTCCCATATGTGAAAGAGTAAAGAGAGGAGGGGTGTGCAGTAAGGTTAAAGGAGTTGGGTCACAGGAGACAGGCAAAGGGTGGCAGCAGGAAGCAAGAACAGGGCTGAGATGGTGCAGCTAATGTGGGATGGAAGGCAGGAAGGATGGACACGAAGGTACCAGCGTTAATTTGTGGCAGAGGGGAAAGCACCCAGTCCTGGGGCCAGGCACAGGGAAGGGCTCAGGAGTGAGGTGGATGCCCAGAGCAGAACCAGGGGAAGATGGTGGCACAATGTGGTGGGACACCGCAGGGGGAAGATGGCCCACAGCGCAGGAGCTGCTGCCACCACCACATGTGGGCAGGGGATGGGGCAGGGGACGTGGTGGCCCAATCCCGGGGCTCTTTAGGGAGAAAGAGGCAGCAGGGAAAGGGGATATTTGGCGGGAGGAAGGGGGAAGCCCCGAGCAGCAGCAGGGAAGCTCTGCAGGGACGGAGGCATCAGGAAAGGGGAGGGTGGTTCAGGGAGTCGTGGAGCCCTCAGTTTTGGAAGTGCGGCGGGGGGGGCCGGGGGGGGGGAGAAACAGCTCCTCGAGGCCTCGCTTTTTGGAAGGCG
>VFFE01007642.1:66089-84493 GCA_008921705.1 Burhinus oedicnemus | reverse complement strand
GTCCTGTGCCGTGGGTCACCGTGGGTCACAGTGTCCCTCACTGTGGGTCACAGTGTCCCCACACCCTGGGTCACAGTGTCCCATGCCGTGGGGCGCCGTGGGTCAGTGTCCCGTGCCGTGGGTCACAGTGCCCCGCGCCGTGCGTTGCGATGCAGCACGGTCTGGGTTGCGATGCGCCGCACTGCGGGTTTTGGTGCCCCTCGTTGTGTGTTGCGATGCGCCACACTGCGGGTTTCAACGTGTCACACTGCGGGTTGCGATGACCCCGGCTGCGGGTTGCGATGCGACGCACTGCGGGTTGCGATGCGCCACACTTCAGGTTTTGATGCCCCTTGTTGTGTGTTGTGATGTGCCACACTGCGGGTTGTGATGCGCCACACCACTGTGGGTTGCGATGCGCCACACTGCGGGTTGCGATGGCCCTCAGTGTGTGTTGTGATGCGCCACACTGCGGGTTGCGATGCCTCTGGCTGTGGGTTGTGATGCGCCACACTGCGGGTTGCGATGCCCCTCAGTGTGTGTTGTGATGTGCCACACTGCGGGTTGCGATGCGACGCGCTGTGGGTTGCGATGCCCCTCACTGTGTGTTGCGACGTTGCGGGTTGCGATGCAAAAATCCCCCCCCGCCCCCCATGACCCCGGTCATAAAATCGCACCCGATTTTTCCCCCTCGTCTTTTCAGGCTTCACATTTTGGGGGGACAAAACGCGACTCCTCCCCCCGCCCCGGGTCCCATCCCGGTTTTTCGCACACCCAAGAAGTGGGTTTTGGGGTTTTTTTTTGGCTATTGCCATTTTTGGGGTTTTTTTTGGGGAGGAAAAAAAGGTAATTTCATCACCCCCCCTCCCTCCCCGGGAATTAATTCCGCAGGAAACCGCCCTTTCCTCCACCAGCGATAATGCAGAAACCATATATTTTTTCCAGGGAAATCATCGAATTCCCGGGCCTCACAAATGTTTGGGCTTAAAAGCAACAAATTGAGGCCCGTGCTCGGGGGAGGTCACCCCAAAATCGCGAGGGATTAATTCCCTCTCAATTTGCGAGGGGTTTTTGGTGCGGTTTCCAGCGAATTCGATGTTTTGGGGAAGATCAGCAGTTTTGGCTGTTTCCGTGGCAGGTTGCGAGAGGCCAAAATTCAGGGATTTATAACACTTTTTTAAAAATTTTTTATTTATTATTTTATTTTAGATCCTTTTGGGTTTGTGGGAATTCTTGGGGGTCAATTTATGCAGAGGGTGGGATTTTGTGGAATGGCTTTGGGATTCGGCTTTAATTGCCGGGGAATTTCTTATAATTCCTTTGGGAATTTGATTTAATTGCTCGGGAATTTGTTTTAATTGCTGGGGGATTTGATTTAATTGCTTTTGTGTTTTGATTTAATTGATTCGGGCTTTGATTAAATTGCCTTGGGAACTTGATTTAATTGCTTTGGGGCTTTGATTTAATCGCTTTGGGAATTTGTATTAATTGCTTTGGGATTGGTTTTAATTGCTCGGGGACTTGCTGGAATTCCTTTGGGAGCCTTTGGAAATACTTTGGGGGGGGGGGAGGTGTTTCCGCAATCGCTTTGGGATTTGTTATAAATACTTTGAGATAATTTCCGTGCACTTTGGGGTATTTTATAACGACTTTGACATAGTACAAATATTCCGAGGGGTTGATCGTTGCTTTGGGGATTTGCTTTAATTGCTCTGGGATTTGTATCAACCGCTTTGCGGTTTTGTTTTAATTGCTTTGGGGATGTGTTTTAATTGCCGTGGGATCTGTATTAATTGCTTTGAGGAATTGTATATCATTGCTTTGGGATTTGTTTTAATTGCTTTGGGATTTGTTTTAATTGCCGTGGAATTTGTTTTCATTGCTTTGAGGTTTTGTTTTAATTGCTCTGGGACTTGCCAGAATTCCTTTGCGATAACTTGGAAATACTTGGGAATTATTCCTGAATTATTGGCCTTGGTTTTAAGCGCTTCGGGGTTTGTTCTAATTAATCGCAGGGGGATTTTGGGGGAGGGCATCAGTCGCTTCAGGATCTTCCCCCGCTCTCTTTGGTCCCGCGGGATTGCGCAAACCCCCAATTATCGGAGCTTTCGCCCTTCGAGGCTGTTTGAAACGCTCCAGAAGGCGACCGGCTGCCGGCGGCAACCGTTTCCCGCTGACTCCGCGGAAGGAAAGTTTTTGGTGGAAACAGAGTAATACAGTGACCTCGCGTGGACTTTGCAGGAGAAAAAAGTTGTGGGTTTTTTTGGGTTTTTTGTTTGTTTTTTTTTAATGTTTCAAACCGGAGGATATTGAAGCATTCTGTTTCACAAACCCTCCCAGAGGGAGGGACGGGGGACGCGTGGGGACACCTGCCCGTGGCTGCTGCCGACCCGAGCAAGTTCCTGACCTCAAAAAACCCAGAAATTTACTTATCGAGCAGCCAATTCTCTTTCCCCCCCCCCAAGTTGATAATTATTCTTTATTTGTGCCTAATTACTCAGCCGGTTGCTGCCTCCCTGTGTGAAGTGACACACGAGCTGAGGTCACATTTGTGTCGTCTCCAAAAGGTCCAGCTCCCACAGTCGTTCAGCCCCACTCGGAAACTGGAGATAATTTGGGGTGCTTTGCCCCCAGGAGATACGTTGGGGTGTTTCCCCGTGGAAAACTGGGGTGTTGCACCGTGGGTGGCGTCAACATGGGAGACACGTTGCGTTGTTTGACCACGGGAGACACGTTGGGTGAGGTGTTTCCTCATGGGAGACACGTTGGGTGAGGTGTTTCCTCATGGGAGACACGTTGGGTGGGGTGTTTGACCACGGGAGACACGTTGGGTGGGATGTTTGACCACGGGAGACAGGCTGGGTGGGATGTTTGACCACGGGAGACAGGCTGGGTGGGATGTTTGACCACGGGAGACACATTGGGGGGGATGTTTCCTCATGGGAGATACATTGGGTGGGATGTTTGACCATGGCAGACATGTTGGGTGAGATGTTTCCTCATGGCAGACACGCTGGGGTGTTTCACCATGGGGAGACACGTTGGGTTGTTCCATCACGGCCCAGACGTGGATATTTTCACTCTGGGAAACCACATCGAGGTGTTTCCCCTTGGGAAAAGTCTTGGGGTGTTTCCCCACCAACGATGGAAACAGAGAAGACAAGTCCTGTTTTTTTTCCCCCCACCCCAGAAATTTCAAAGCCAAAAAAAACCCAACCCCACAAACCCACATGAAGAAAACCTCGTGAAAAGGCTTTTATTGATTTCCCCAACAGCAGGCAGCGGTAGACTGAAAACTGTCGACGGGAACGGTGCATTTCTGGGGCAAAACGCTTGGGATTTGGGTCTGCTGACTTGGCTTTTATGCTCCTTTTGCCTCGAGGCCTTTATCTCGCTTTCCTTCAGGTGCAGGTGGGTCGTGTTGGCTTTGGGCTCTACCTGAAGCGGATCAGGTCTTTAAAAAAAAAAAACCCTTCCCCCTCCCCCTCACCAATTTGAGGCCAGATCAAGCGTTTGCCCCCTTTTTTGTCTTTTTTTTTTTTTGGCAGATATTTGTGGCCGCAGACGTCCGTCCTAGCCCAGTTTTCCTTGCAGATGCGCAACCAGTTGGTGCCTCCAAGAAGCATGAGAACCTCTTTGGGGTGGAGGTTGGGTTTATTTACAGGAAAGGCACCACCCGCTGCGCCTGTGCCTGCGGAAACCGGCGTCCGTCCCCGCGGGGGTCGCGCCCTACTGCATCGGGTAGACGGGGGCTTCCACTTCCATCCGCACGAGGCTGGAGGGGCGGCTGGAAGAGAGGAAAGGCGGGAAGCCGTCAGGGTTTCCCCCCCCAGCGCCCCCCGCCTTGGAAGAGGAACCACCAGCCCTTCGCCCTGGCGGCCCCGCGGAGAGTTGCGCCTTCCCCTTCCCCCGTAGGTGGGTTTCGCTCCATGTGCCGGCGTTTTTTACGGGCTGGATTCTCTCCTTCCCCATGTGGGATCGCGCTCAAAAAGTTGTGGTGCTTGGCTACCGCCTTATGGCGGTGGTGGCTTCCTCTTCCACGTCACGGCTGCTGTCCCCCTCCAAAAAGTGGCACTTCCCTCCTTACCCCACCACTCCCTTGTGGCAACCTTGTCCCACCTCCCTTGGGAGCGGCGCCGGAGCCGGCAAACGAGGTTTAAATGGTGGCGTTAGGCCATGTTGGGGGTATTAGGCATTGGCGCGGAGGTGCCGGATGGTCAGGCAACGCGGCGCGGGGACCGGGGAAGGCGGTGGAGTGAGGGCAGGCTGGTGGGTGCGCCGGGGCGAGACGGGCGGGGAGGGCAAGCAGGAGGTGGCGATGGGGTGGCCCTCGGAGGCGTCTTGGTTGCCCTGCGGCGCTGGCTTTGGGTTTGCTCTACGCTCGGTAAAACGGCCCAACATTGGGCAAAAGGGTGCTAGATTAGGAAAACTAGTTCTCTGCGGGGCAAAAAGGGCTCGATACGGGGTGAGATTGGCCGTTATTCGGCAAAAATTGCCATAAATTCAGCAAGGGCGCCCAAGCTTCAGCAAGATCGCTCTGCGTTCTCTGCAAAGTTGCCCTATATTTGGCAAAGTTGTTGCCCTATATTCGGCAAATATAGCCTATATTTGGCAAAGTTGCCCGATATTTGGCAAAGTTGCCTTATATTTGGCAAAATCGTTGCCCTTTATTGGTCAAAGTTGCCTTATATTTGGCAAAATCACCCTATATTCAGCAAAATCCCTCTGCATTTTGCCGGCAGGTCATCCCATATGGGGCCAAATTGTCCTGTATCCAACAGGACCATTCTACATTCCCTGAAATCCCCCCGGGTTCACCGAAACTGCTCCGTATTCGCCTCTTTCCTCTCTGTGTCTCCCAGGGACGGAGCCCAGCGGCGCAGCGACGTGGGAAACGTCCCCAGGAGACGTCCAAGACCTAATTTTCACCTTGATCTTGGCTCACTTTTACTTTCTACAAAAAAAAAAACCCAACCAACTTTCCCGGGCACTGTAGTTTCGGTTGATCCCCGGGTTTATCCAGGATGTCCCACCTCAAAGCCGAGACATTGAGGGTCTCCTCCCTAAGGCTGGTCCATGCTGAGGCACCGGAAACCCCCTTAATTCCTTCCCGCTAATTAATGAGGGAGGGGTCAAACAAAACTAAACCGCGTCCCATCCGCGGGGCTGCGGGAGCGTTTGAGGCGTGAGATGCGACGGCGGGAGGAGGAGGAGGAGGGGAGTCACTTACCACCAGAATTTCCTTGGGTTTGTGTGTCAGTCGCTGTGGATGAAACCAAAGAAGATGGAGAAGTCCTTCCCGGATGCCGCCTAAGCCCAACCCAACCTGGAGGTTCTTCCCTACCCTCTTGCTTGCCCAGGCTTCAAGAAATACCGGACCCACGGTTTGGGGAAAGGGGGAGGGGGGTGACTCACCATCCCGCGAAATCCCTGGCTTTCCAGGCGTCAACGACCTCCGCGATGCTCCTCACGGCCCGGCCGTCAGGCAGCTTGAGGTCGTCGCTGGCGTCGCCATTGAAGTTGCCGCAGGGAGCGCAGAGGCGGTTGACCAAAGCGGCCCCCACGCTCAACGTCACCTCCCCGTTGGGGCTGAAGAGCACGTCCATGCCCGACGTATGGGAGATGGTGATGTTCCCGCCGGCCCCGCGGAGGGAGACAGCTTTGGAGACCACAGCCGGGAGGCGGGTGAAGAGACCGTTCACCTGCAGGAAGGCGAAACGCCGGAAATGGGTTAAAAAACCCCCAAATCTCAAGTCCCCGACCGCCCCGTCAAAATACACAAAGACAACGGCGGGGTTGAACACCTCGAGGCGTCAAGAGGAAGAGGAGATAAATCCGCACCCAAATTCCATCTCTTAATTTAATTCCTCATCTTACCCGTCCTCAAGGATCACCCGCGCCCCGTCCCGGCTTACCCACACCTCCATGTTGTTATTCACGGTGATAAAAGCTTCGCGGAAGAAGACGAAGACGGCCACGGCGGCCGGGATGTTGTCATCTCGGCACTGGCTGACCTCCACCACCACCTTGAACCAGTTGGGTGACTGCTCGTTGCAAAGGGCGGCCACTTTGTAGGTGCCACTGGCGAGGAGCTTTCCCCCGACGCCGTCAAAGGTGGTCAAGGAGGCTCCCGGTGAAATCCGGCACCGGCCTTCCCGCTTGACGCATCGTTGCGCCCCGTCCTGCGTGACACAAACCTCCTTCGGGGGACACCGTGTGTCCTCACAGACGAGTCCCCGGGATGGGTGACAATTGCATTTCATGGAGCAGTTGCTGGAGACGATGGTCTCACCAGCCTGGGAAAGGAAAGGCTGAGGAGGTTGAGCCGCACGGACATCAGCTCCGTAATTTTGGGGGGAATTTCCCACCTTCAAGGGGGAAAAGAAATCCCAGAGCGAGGAAGAAAAAGCGTGAGGTGGGTTTGGTGGAGGTTGTGCAACTCAACGGCTTAATTGTCCTTTTTCCTCCAGCCCGGCAGAGCAAAATACGCCTTTTAGGATGTGATGAATTGCGTTATTTTGGACATCTGTCCTTAAAATGAAGTGGCAACCCACCTCATTGGAGGTGGAGTCCCAAAACCGGTTGCCACCACTAAATGGGACAACCAACCTCACGAAAGATGGAATCCCCATCTAGACGGGACAACCCACCTCACCTTGTGAGTCCCCAAACCTGCTGCATCATCCAGATGGGACAACCCACCTCACTGATGACTGAGACCCCAGGCTAGTTGCATCAACTCAACGGGACAACCCAACTCCTCAAGGATCAAGGCCACAAACCAGTGGCATCATCTAGTTGGGCCAACCCACCGCATTGAAGATTGAGTCCCCCAACCAGTTGCAATCGCTGAGATGGAACATCCTACCCCATCAAAGCTCGACTCTCCAAACCAGTTGTGTCATCCAGATGGGAGAACCCACCCCCCCATCCTTTTTCCACCTGATTTCCCCCAAAAAACATCTTGATGGTCAACCTCACCTTGAAATAGCGTCCCTGGTGCATGCAGCCACACTGCTCCAGGGACACGCAGGCTTCTCCGTCGAAGAGGTACCCATCGTCGCACTGGCAACCCTCGAAGCACGTCCAGCTGCACGGGGCCGGCACGGAGAGGCTGGCGCAGGTGAAGTCGCAGGTACGGGTGCAGAGCTCGTAGTGGCTGTGGGGCGGGCAGGCGAGGGCTGGGGAGAAAAAAGGGGAGAAATACCATTATTATCCCCAAAATGGTGGCTGTTTTTCCTGGATCCGACAGGGCATCCCTATGGGTGGACGGGAGACCCGTGGCCAACCAATGGGTATCTCTGGTGGCTTCAAAAGATGTTAAAACAACCAAATCCTGCTTTTAACACCCAAGTTAAAGCATTCGCGCGTCACTAATCACCTGGACGCCCGTTTCAAACTCATGTTTGACACAAATACTGATGTTTTGGAGGTGGTAAACTGGGATTTCTTTCTTCCAGGGTGTTTTTGGTGGGGAATGGGGGATTGAAGGCCCAAAATGAGGGTTATGGGGAGGTTTAAAAATAATTTCTGGGCTATTTGATAGATTTTTGGGGGGGGGAATTAAGCAAAAGGCAGCCTCGCGTGATGTGGCACAGGTCACTCCTGTGTCATCTTGGTCTGAACCGTGAAGGTGAGTTTGCCTTGAAAGCAGGTGGGGGGGGGAAAAAGCCACGATTGCAAAATTGGAGGGTTTTTTCTGGGGCAAAATGTGGCTTCGGAGCAAAACAGGAGTTGAAGTGGCTCCGTGGAGACGTTCTGCAGCACTTACGGCAAAAAGCGGCTGTTCTCCAGCTGCCGATCTCGGCTCCGGCGGCTTGGCAAGCGGCGGCGTAGGCTTGGAGGCTGTTGCACAGGGCATCCGCGGCCCCGTCGGCAGCACAGACGTCGTGGAGACAGTGGTTGAAATACTCCACCGGGCTCACCCGCGGGTGACACGGCCCGAAAGGTCCTGCCGGGTCCCGGATGAGCCCGCAGGAGTCGCTGGCGCCGTAGGGAGCGGTGTCGGCGGCATCGCACGCGGGGCAGACCTTGCCGTTGCAGCCGTCGGTGCACGCTCCGTCCTCCAGCGGCATCTTCCAGGAGGTGACGAATTCCTCCGTGCTCTGCGCCAGGGACCCATCGGGCAGCCGGAAATCGTCACCAGGGTCCCCGTTGTAGTTGCCACCCAGTCCGCACACGCGACCCCGGTAGACGTTGGGGATGGTGATGAGGAGGTAGGTGGCCACGTTGTAAAGGAGCCGAAGGCCGGCGGCCGTCTGGAGGACAATGTTGGTCCCTTCTTGGCCAATCCGTAGCTTCTTGTCCTCTGTCACCAACGGCAGCGTGTAGCGCTCCCCGTCCACCTGGGATTGGGCACGTAGGATGGGGAGGGTTTGGCACGCACGGGCGCACCAGGGGATTTTGCACGCCTGCACTCACCGGAGGGGTGTGTGTGTGTGTGATGTTGTACACACGTGTGCGCTGAGGGATGGGGACATCCCGCCTTCCCAATGGGGGAATTTTGCATGCAGGTGTGCCCCAAAGGATTTTCCCACACACGCGTGCACCGAGGGACGGGGACACGCCAGCTGCTGGAGCAGGGCATTTTGGGGGTACGCACGCGTCAGGGGAGTTTGCGTGTATGCGTGCGCCGAGGGATCTTGCGCACGGGTGTGCACCGAGGCGACAGGGACACCCTGGCTTACCCGTGCGGGGATTTTACGTGCACTGGGTGGTTTTGCACCCGCCTCCGCACGGATTTGGCGCGCCTGTGTGCCCCCAGGGGTTTTTGCGTGCAGATTTCGCCCGCCTGCCTGCGCCCAGGACCTTCCTGACTTACCGTCACTTCCCACTTCCGTCCCCTCTCCATGCTGACCGTGTGACCGTGGATGGAGATGACGACCTTCTTCATCAGGGCCACGTTGCCCCGGCCGCCCACGTCGTGCTCCAGCAGCACGGAGAAGTTGGCCAGCCGCGGCTCCGGCTTGCAAAGCCGCGCCAGGACGTAGGTGCAGGAACCCCGGAGGTCGAAGGCTCGCCCGTCGAACGTCATGTAGTGCGGGTCGCCCGACACCACCAGCCGCCCGTAGCCGGCGGGGTAGCACCCCAGCACCCCGTCCTCTACTCGACACTCCTCGTGGGCGCCGCAGAAGACCTCCTCGCACTCCACCACCCCCTTGGCTTTGCAACGGCATCTCTCCCGGCAGGAGGCGTAGAAATCCTCCCCTTTCTTGTAGTAACGGCCCCGGTGCTCGCAGCCGCACTCCCCCGCCGGCACGCACTCGTCACCGCTGAGCACGAAGCCCCCGTCGCAGAAGCAGCCTTCGACGCACAGCACCGACGCGCAGCCCCCGGGGCCGGCCGGACCCCGACACGTAGCTGGGCAGCTGCTCCCGCAGAGCTCGTAGTGCGAGTGGCGGGGGCAGGAGGGGCCTGCAAGGAAGCAGAGGAGAAAAGCTGAAGCCCCACTCGGATTCGCGGCTGAAGGCATCGGGGGAGCATTTCCACGCTTGCACCGGAGGTTTGGGGGGGGCAAATTCATGCCAGTGGGCGGAGCATCAATATCGCCCTGGAGGGCAACGCGGATTTATCTTGCATTCCCCTTCCTTCCATGAGTAAAATACACGGCGAGCAACACGGATTTACTTTGCGCTGCCCTTCCTCGCCTTAATGAAGTACGCGAAGAGCAACGGGGATTTATTTTGCGTTCCCCTTCCTTGGCCTGAAGGAGGCACGTGGAGGGCAGCACGGATCTGTTGTGCTCCGGAGCGAATCGTGTTTAGGAAATGCATTGGGGGGCGGGGGGAATTTTCCCCACCCTCGTATTTCCGTCTAAACTCATCGTTCGGCCTGGGGGCTGTAGAGGGAGAGAATCAGATCTTTTTTCGGGAAGGAATGGTTGGAAATGGGGCAGATAAAGCCTGTTCTTTCCTCAGCCCAAAGCCTAGGGTGCAAATCCAAGCACAGCTTGAGTGGCCGAACATCAGTATCGCTCCAGGGACTGATTTTTCCATTCCCCTTCCTTGCCTCAAGGAAGCACTTGGAGGGCAACGGGGATTTATTTTGCACTGTTGTGGGAAGGAAGGAAGGAATTTTGCTTTGGAAACGAGTTGGAGTGAATTTCCCCCCAGCCGTATTTGCATCTAAACTCACCGTCTGGCCTCGGAGCTGGGGAGGGAGAGGATAAACTAATGGCGTTGTTGGAAACGGGGCAAATAAACCCAGTTTTGGGAGTGTTTTGGGTTTCCATTGGCTCTAAGCAAAGCCAAGAGTGAGTGGTTGGGCTCAAAACCTTGTTTTTATGGGCTGGGGGGGGAGGGAAGGGGGTGGGGTGGTGGAAATCCCCGTCTGGCCCCACTCACCACAGAAGGATGGCGTCCTCCACGGCTCCACGCCGATGCCGTGGCTCTGGCATTCCGTCACGTAGGCGGCGATGGCTTTGCACAAGGTGTCCCGATGGCCTTTGTAGTGACAGGCGTCAAAGGCGCAATCCTCAAGGAAAGGCGTGGGATCGATGACGCGGTGGCAATCCCGGAAGGGTCCCCCAGTTCTGGCGATCACCCCGCAATAGGCGTCACCGCGGTAGGGTTGTTTCTGCTCCTCGTTGCACACCGGGCAATCCCCCACGCAACCGGCCGAGCAGCCGGGGACGTCTCCCACCTTCCAGCTATCGGCCAGTTGGATTTCATCCGCGGCCCGTTTGCCGTCGCGGGTGGTGAAGTCGTCGCCGGCTTCGCGGTTGGCGTTGCCGCAGAGGCCGCAGACGGCGCCGGCGTAGGTGTCGGGGAGGATGACGCGGGCGTAGCTGTACCAGTCGAAGCTGACCCGCATGCCGAAGGCGGTGCGGGCGAAGCCGTGGACGCCGCTGTGGTAGAGCTCGAACTGGCCCGGCTGGGTGAACGGGAGCTCCACGAAGGCGCCGTTGACCTGGGGAAGGGGGAGCGGAGGGTGGGACGGCGGCACCGGGTGGCGAAAGGCTCATGCAAAGCGCTGGAGATTTGGGTGTTTTTGCAAAAGCTTTTGCGCGGGGAGGATTTTTGGGCAAATTCAAATAAGTCAAGTTTGGGGCGGTTTTGGTAAAGACTTTGCACAAGGAGAGTTTCCAGGAAAAAAAGGCAAATCGCTTGAGATTTGGGTGGTTTTGCAAAACCTTTAGTGAGGGGAGGATTTCCAGGCAAATGCAAATTACTCAAAATTTGGGCATTTCTACAAAATCAATGCAAATCATTTGAGATTTGGGCATTTTTGCAACAGCCTTTGCACAACGAGGATTTCTGGGCAAGTTCAACTCAGTCAAGTTTGGGGCGTTTTTGGTCTATACTTTTCCTGGGGAGAACTTTGGGGCGTTTTTGGTAAATACTTTGCCTGGGGAGAACTTCTGGACAAAATCCAAATTACTCAAGATTTGGGTGTTTCCGCAAAAGCCAGGACGGATTTCCAGGCAAATGCAAATTAATCAAAATGTGGAAGTTTCTACAAAACCAATGCAAATTGCTTGAGATTTGGGTGTTTTTGGAAAACCCCTTTGCACAGGGAAGATTTTTGGGCAAAGTGAAATCAGTCAAGTTTGGGGTGGTTTTGGTAAAGACTTTGCACAAGGAGGTTTTCCAGAAAAAAAGGCAAATCGCTTGAGATTTGGGTGTTGCACAAAATGTTTTGCAGGGGAAGAATTTCCAGGCAAATGCAAATTGCTCAAGATTTGGATGTTTCTGCCAAAACCTTTCGCCTGAGGAGGATTTCCAGGCACAGGGTTCTAGATTAAGTGGAAAAGATTATCGTTCAGAGAGAAAAAAAAGGAAAATTTTGTGGCGAACCCTTTTTGCGCAACGCTTTGGCTAAACCCAGGCGGGAATTGAACCTTTCCCAAATTAATTGAGTCAGTTCGCAGCTGTCGGGGAGAAAAATATAAACTCAGAAAGCCACAGGGGGAAAAAAAAAAAAAAAAGAAGCCGAAGATGTCAAGCAAAGTGGATGCTTTTGATTGTGGAAGTCGTTTTGTTATTACTCACGGCTATTTTTCACTCGCTTAGTCTGCCAGAGCAGAAAGTCAGCTGTTTCCAGCGCACCCTAAATGTGTTGTAGGGTTTTTTTCTTTCTTTCTTTCTTTTTTTAAAAATACGAACTCCTGTAAGTGCTTAAAAATAAGGTTTAAATCCAAACCAGCTACTCAGGGCTCCCTCTGGAGACGGCGGGCAGGAATTGATGCCTCCACGGAGGCGTGCGTGAGGGGAAAACCAGGGGGTTTGGGGGGGAAAACAAAACGAATCGGCAATTTAGGTGCAGTTTGCACGAGGTCCTTGGCGGGCGCCTACCTTGACCTTGCGCGGGTGCTCCTGGCTCATGCTGATGACGCTGCCGTAGACTTCCAACGTGACGGTTTTGGTGAAGGACACGGCTTTGCTACCCCGGTTGTTGTTCTCCACCTTGACGGTGAAGGGGACCAGTTTGGGGTCCTGGGCGCAGAGGGCTGCGAACTGGTAGATGCAGGTCCCTTGGAAGTCGTACCTCAACCCGTCGAAGGTGGTGTAGTGAGGATCGCCCGTCCCGATGCAGGTAAAATACTTGTGGGCCTGGCAGCTGGTGACGCCGTCCGCCGTGACGCATTTCTCGTGGGCTTTGCACCCAGCCTTCTTGCAAGCCACCTTGCCCCCCGCCTCGCATCGGCACCGGCTCTGGCAGCTCCCGTCTTCCCAGAATTCCTCTCGGACCTTGTAGGAGCGACCATTGTGGAAACAACTGCAGGCCTCCGCCGGCACACAGGCGTTGTTGTGGAGGACGAAGCCCTCGTTGCAGCGGCAGCTCGCCGTGCACGGCTCATTGCAGGAGGCGGGGGCGTCAGGGTCGGCGCAGGTGGCAGGGCACGCCGTCCCGCAGGCCTCGAAGTGGCTGTTTTGGGGGCATCTCTGAGCTGTGGGGGTTGATATTGGAGAAAATGACCTCAAAAAAGTGAAAACCCAAGAGGGCAGCGCAAGGGATGAGCTGAGCATTTTCCCCAGGGGGACGTGGGGCTCCTACGTTGGCTCCGTTGATGCCAACGAGGGATTCAGAGGCCACGAGCCACCCCGTGGGGACGGCCCTCGGGAAAAACCCCTACGTAATTCTCTTGTGTTATGGACATCTGAAGTCAGACAAGGTGCGTTTTGGGGCGGTTTGGCATGAAAAGAGCAACACGATCCTCCCCCAGTGCCGGAGGTGTTGGTTAAGTCGAAGCCTACAAACATCAACCTGGTGGGGTGGGCGGCAACTCTCAGGCACCCGCAGCCAGGTCCTCATGTGGATTTCCTTTTTTCTCCCCCAAAATTCTTGAGGACACCCCCAAGCCCCCGCCCCTCCATCTAAGCTCACCACATCCTGCTGTGTCCTGCAGCGTCTCCCGGTCTCCACAATCCTCCTGGCAGGAGGGATCGCGCCAGCTCTCGGCCCAGTCCTCCACGCTGGCAGCCTGGGTGCCATCCGAAAGCGTCATCTCGTCCTCGGCGTCCTCGTTGAAGTTGCCACAGAGTCCGCAGGTGGCCCCGAAATAGCTACTGGGCACCGCCACCATTATGGCCCAGTCTTCATCGTAGGTCACCTGCAGCCCGAAATCCGTTTGCAGGATGGTACGACCCTCGTTTTGGGAGATCTGGATCTTCCCCGCTTCCAGGGTGGCTGGTAGGCTGGTGAGTTTGTTGTTGACCTTGGGGGGAAAGGAGGAGGAGGAGGAGAAGAAGAAGGATTAAATCGCAGCGGATGGTTGCTTTGCCAAGAGTTTGCGACCCCAAAAGGAGCGTAGAGGTACAATCAGAAAGAGAAATTTCTTGCAGGAAGAAGCGATTATCAGCATAAACCAGCAGTTTTGCCCCACGTCCTCTAGGTACGCGACGGGCTTTAGTGGGGATGAGGGGGCTGGAACATCTTTCTGATGAGGAAAGGCTGAGGGACTTGGGGCTTTTTAGTCTGGAGAAGAGAAGGCTGAGGGGGATCTCATCAATGCTGACAAACACTTCAAGGGAGGGTGCCGGGAGGATGGCACCAGTCTGTTTGCAGTGGTGCCCAGTGATGGGACAAGAGGTAACGGGCACAAACTTGACCATGGGAAGTTCCATCTGCACGTGAGGAGGAACTTCTTTGCTTTGAGGGTGGCAGAGCACTGGAAGAGGCTGCCCAGAGAGGTGGTGGAGTCTCCGACTCTGGAGACATTCCAAACCCTCCTGGACGCCATCCTGTGCAACCTGCTCTGGGTGACCCTGCTCTGGCAGGGGGGGTTGGACAACATGATCTCCAGAGGTCCCTGCCAACCCCAGGGATTCTGGGATTCTGTTAATCGCAGACATCTCTGAGGACATCTCGAATCAGGTACAAAACACCTTCTCCTTTGCCACGTCTTGCTGTGTAATGCAAAATTTCCCAATGCTCCGTGGTTTCGGGGGTTCTCCGCATTTATTTATTTATTTATTTATTTATGTAAACCTCACCTGCTGCAACATTTTGTCCTCTTCCACCCCGAATAATGCTGCCACGGCTTGGAAAAACCTACCTGGATTTTACCTCCCTCTCCTTTGTAGACGGTGATGTTGTAGGTGTACGCGTAGACGTTGGTCAACCACTCCTTAAAATCACCTTCGCTCTTCTTCTCCTCCACCACGAAAGGCACCAGGGTGGGATCGTCGCCGCAATACTTGGCAACGGTGTAGGTGCAGCCGCCCCGGATGTCCACGGTCATCCCGTCGAAGGTGTGGTATTGCGGGGACTGCGACCCCATGCAGGTCCCCATGTAGTCGTGGACGCACCGGGCCTCCCCCTTCTCCAGCTTGCACGTCTCCTTCGCACGGCATTTCACCAGCCGGCAGGGATCTGGAAGAAAGGGCGCCCCAGTATTGGTGGGGGGTGACTTGGCCGCCAGATGTGGCCTCGGGGACGGCGTGAGCATCACCGTCACCGTAGACGGTCAACCAGCACCTCCAGGTCTCTACTATATTAAAGCCGGGATTTATCCCAGGTCGGTTTAACCACCTTGAGCTCAGATTTGACTATTGAGTTGGTCGCTTGAGGCTCCCTTCATTGATTGGTTAAATACGGATGAGTTATTTATGGATAAAAATTTATCCCAGGTCGGTTTAGCCACTTTAAACTTAGATTTGACCATCTGGGTTGGTCACTTGAGGCTCCTTTCATCAATTGCTTAATTATAAATGATTTATTTACAGGTTATTTATAGATAAAAACGTATCCCAGGTCGGTTTAACCACTTTAAACTTAGATTTGACCATCCGGGTTGATCCCTTGAGGCTCCCTTCATCAATTGCTTAATTATAGATGGTTTATTTATAAATTATTTACAGATAAAAATGTATCGCAGGTAGACTGAGCCAATTTAAGCTTAGACTTGACCACCGAGTTGGTCACTTGAGGTTCCCTTCATCGATTGCTTAATTATAAATGATTTATTTGCGGGATATTTAGAGAGAAAAACATATCCCAGGTCGGTTTAAGCACTTTAAACTCAGATTTGACCATCCAGGTTGATCCCTTGGGGCTCCCTTCATCGATTGCTTAACGACAGATGATTTACTTACAGATTATCTACCGACGACGTACGTGTAGAAGAAACACCCCCTCCGAAAAAATGCCCCAAACCCATTTGGGGTGAATCGCCCCTTTTTAGACCCGTCTCTCTGTGTGCGACGAGAGAAAAGCAGCGTTGTGGCTCCTACCACCTTATTTTCCCTATTTCTCTCCGGGCGAGTCCGGCTTTTATCTGCCGCGGGGATGGGAAGTGGTGGGGGGGAGCGAGGCCACATTTTCGTCTCCGAAAAATGTGCGGTTTGGCCTCCCGCCACCATGGCGCTTTTGAGAGGGGGGTGGGAGGGACCCCAAAAGCGAGAGGGGGAGGGGAGCTGGAGGTGCCGACGGGGCGCTCACCGCTGTCGCAAACGGCCGGTGATCCGTAGGCTTTTTGCTCCCGGATCCCTACGCTGAGCAAACCGAAAGGGGACGTCTTGTGCTCCACCGCGTGGACGCCGAATTGATTCCCCAAACTCTGCCCGGTCCAAGAATAAGCCGTTCCCGTCACGGGTTTCCACGCCGCGTTCGTCAAGGGCATTTTATTGAGCGTCATTCCAGCCGTCTCCGAAGTTTTGGCGATCAGCAAGGCGTAATTATGGTAACCCTCCAGGGCGAAGACGTTGTAGGATTGGCAGTAGCTGGAGACATCCGGGATGGACATAAAAAAGGGATCGTAAGAGATGGCATCTGTATGACCTCCGTCGGCAAAAAAAATGACCTGGACGCCAACGTCGGCGGAGAGGTACAGGGTGTTCGAGGCTTGGAGTCCGTAGAGTGTCGAGCGGTTGGGTCGGAGCTGCCGAATGGTCTTGGTCACCCCGTGTTGGGATTCCAGGCGCGTGGGCTGGGAGGTGGAGACGTAGACGATATCCGATTGAGTCTCGAAAGGCAACGGCGGCACGATGAAAGTGGTGCCCCAGTTGGAAACGGGTTGGAGCTGCTCGGCCAAATGGTCGCAGTGGGCGAATCTGGCCAAGCAAGTGTGGCCGGTGAAGACGGCCACCGGTTTCTGCGCCACGATCCTTGTGCCGGACATATCAGAGGGGCTTTGGAGCTGGGCTGCTTGGAAGGGCTCCAGTTTGATGGAGAGGACTGAACCTCGGGGGTAAGACCGGCCCTCGTAGGTCACCGTGGCTTTGAGGTGCACCTCAACCGCGGTGGGTTCATCCCAGGCGGCCACCACGAACTCGCCGTAGCGGTCGGTGCCCACGTTGGGCGTCACCACGTGGTACTCCCTGCCCCAACTGTGTACCGGGTACACCACGGCCGAGTCAACCGAGGTGGGTTTCTCATTGACCATCACCAAGGAGATGGCGTTGTTGGCTTTCACCGCCACGGTGTTGTCGAAGGTCTTGCTCCCCACCATCTCCGCTTGGGGCGGGATCTTCACCAGGATGGTTTGGCCCGCGGTCGCCTGCACCGTCATCCTCAAGCCCGGTTTCTTCATGGAGATGGTTACGGAGGTGAAGGGCGAATAACCGGTGAGCAGCAGCTTGAAGTCGCTGTTGAGGGTCTGCTGCAGGCCGTTTTGCATGAAGGCCACCAGGAAGTCCTGCCCCAGGTGACGAGGGGCCGAGGCGGCAACGCCGAGGGCGTCCAAACCGGCTGGAAAAGGCCGAGGAAGAGGAGAAGTTGGCATCGGCGCCTTCGTCACCCGGGAGGTGGGGTCGGGCCACCCCGGCTGGGGTTGGGGACCGGGGTTGGGGGTTGGGGACACCTGGTCTGGGCTGGGTGGGTGAGGGGTGGGTGGAGCCTGGGCTTGAGGGAACGTTCTGGAGAAACGACCGGCTGGGTTGGCACCGGTTTGAGGGATTATTGAGTTGACGGACTTTTAATTTGATGGATTATTGATTCGACGGACTTTTGATTTGTCAGACTTAATTTGATGGATTATTGAGTTGATGGATCATTGATTTGATGGATCATTGATTTAACAGATTATTAATTTGACAGACTTTTGATTTGACGGATTATTGATTTGAGCGGTTATTAATTTGACAGATTATTGATTTAACAGATTATTAATTTGACAGATTATTGATTTGACGGATTATTAATTTGACAGACTATTGATTTATCAAGTTGGAGAAATGAGGTCTGTCAATTTGGACAACCCTTGAATTGAAGGAGATCTTTGGAAGGAACACGGATTTAAGGGACTGCCCACTTAAAGAAATGGCAATTTGAAGAAAAAACAATTAATTCCCTGGGGAAAAGGTGAGGGGTTTTGAGAGGGTTTTGTGCCAAATGGATGAATTTGAAGGGGAAAATTGGGATTTTTAAGGTGTCTCCTTTCACCTCCGAGAGGCCACGGGGGTGGACACATGGACAGCCCCGCCTGGGGATGATGCTGAAGGACCGTGGCCGGTGCTGGGTCGCAACCAGGGGCAAAATTGCCCTATTTTCAACTAAATTCCCCCAAATTATGTCTTGGGTGGGGGCTTTGCCTCATGGTTTCCGCTCTACGTGTCACGGGGAGGGGGGAAAATTTTGGCTTTTCTCCCCCGTTGCCCAGGACGGGGGGGTCAAACGTGGCCTCTTGGACTGGAAAAAAACCCCCATTTTGAGGCAATTCACGTTTTTTTTACAGGTTATGATGCGTTTCTCCGCCCCGTTGGGACTTACCCCATAACACGAGGGTCCAAACCCGCAGCGGCACGTCGGCTTTGCCCCGGCCGTCCATGGCGCTTTGGCTGCAGAAAGTGAGAAAACGGTCAAATTCTCTGGTTTTGGGTTGTTTTGGGGGATTTTTGTTTTTTTTTAATTGTGCTCATGCGGGTCCAAAATTCCGAGGTTTATTGCGTTTGCACAAGTCCCAAAAATTCCAGTTTTTCTTGCAGTCGGATTCACACGCATCCCCCCCCCCTCCAAAATCTCATCCACAAAATAAGGGATTTACC
>VFFE01007642.1:42498-52690 GCA_008921705.1 Burhinus oedicnemus | reverse complement strand
TTCACCAAAATAAAAAAAGCAGCTTTATGTCTTGATTTGGGTTAATTTGGGGGGGGGGGTTTTGGCAGAAATTTCTCCTGTAATTTCTGCAAAAAAAACCCCAAAACCCAAAAAATCCCTCTTTTTCCCTGTTTTTCCCAGGTCTTTCCACTGCAACTTTCCGGGGCAGGGAGTTCTTCACCGTCTTCCTGCAGAATGACGACGGAGCCACCTACGCCGACATCCGGCTCCTCTTCACGGCTTACTTCAACTCCACCGCGGTGACGGTGACCATGAGGGGTGGCACCTTCACCCAAACCCTCACCCTTGGCAAAGACGAGACCGTTTCCCTCCCCGTCCCCGCCAGCGCGGAGCTCGTCGGCAACCATATCGTGGAAAAAACCATCTTGATTGAAGCCACCAAGGAGATCTCCGTGGTCTACGTCAACACCAAAAGTTACACCATGGGGGCCACCACCGTTCTGCCCGTAGAGAAGTTGGGCAACGAATACTACGTGGTGACGCCGGACGACAAGAGGAAAGAAGGCTTGAAGGAGTTCGTCGTGGCAGCCGGCAAGACCTCGGCCACCGTTTCCATCAAAACCACGGGCAAGTTTTATTACGGAGAGAGGAATTACTCCCCGGGGTCCACCCTCCGCGTCTTCTTGAATCCCTACCACAGCATCCAACTACAAAGCAGCTCCGATTTGTCCGGCACCAAAATCACGGCGGACAAAGCTGTCGCCGTTTTCAGCGGTCACACCTGCGTGAAGATCAACACGGGCTGCGACTACGTCGTGGAGCAGCTTCTGCCCGTGGCCGCCTGGGGGAAAGCCTACGTCGTCCCCCCCAACCCCCTGCAGACGGACACCGATTTCGCCTACGTCGTGGCGGCCGAGAAAGCCCCCATCACCTACAAGAGGGGTAATTCGGCTGCCACCAAGTACGTGGAGGCCGGGGAGGTCCAGAAGTTCAAGATTAGCCAAAATTCGCCTCTTTACGTGAGCTCTTCGGCTGCCATTCAGGTGGTTTTCTTCTTCACCGGCGCCAGCGGCTCGCTTAGGCAAGACCCCTTCCTACTCAACATCCCGCCCGTCTCCGCCTTCTGCACGTCCTACCGGGTCATCAGCCTGAGTGGTTACGTGAACCACCTGGTCCTCGTGGCCCGTAACGCGGACGCCGGCACCACCACCCTCAACCAGAAGACGGAGAAGACCGTGTCCTGGCAAACCATTCCCGGCACAGATTTCTCCTGGGCCACCGTCGCCATGACAGACCCGGCGGAAATCCAGAGCGTCGAGCACCAGCAGGCGCCTCTTGGGCTCCTGGTCTTCGGCTTCCAGAATTACATCGGTTACGGTTTCGCTGGTCTTTGTGCCATGAGTAAGTAGGGCCAAGGCGTGGTCGCCTCTTGCCAGCAGCCGGGTCTTCTCCACGGCTGGTTTCACCTTTCGTCGCCATCCATGGGTTGGGTTTTTTCTTCTCCCCCCGGCTTTTTCCTGCAGCTTCTGCTCTGCTCACCTGCGAGGACGTGTGTTGCGAGGGGAAGTGCGAGATGGTGGACGGGCAACCCACGTGCATCCGAGAAACCGTCTTGACCTGCTGGGCCACCGGCGATCCCCACTTCCAAACCTTTGATGGGAGAACCTTCGATTTCACGGGCACCTGCACCTACACCTTGACCAAGACCTGCGATTCGGATCCGACCTTGCCTGTCTTCAGCGTCGAGGCCAAAAACGAACACAGGGGCAACCCCGAAGGCTCCTACGTCGGCGCCGTGACCGTCCGTGCCTATGACGTTACCATCGCTGTGGTCAGGTCCGAGAACGGGATCGTGAGGGTACGCAAGGAAAATAATTATCAAATCCGAAGCAATATTGCGGCATTTCGCTGGAATAATGTCTTTAACGATGATCTTAGGGGTCTTTTCCCCCTAAACGGTTCTCTGATTTGCCACGCCTGAGTCGGTGGCACCACTACACGGTCACGTCCCATAAGGAGACACCTCAAAACTCAAAAACCCTCTAACTTTTCACCCCATGTTTGCTGTTATTTGTTTGGTTTTCACGTTGTTTGTTGGGTTCTGCCTCTCCGCCAGGTGAACAACCACCGCTCCCGCCTCCCCATCTCCCTCGCCCGAGGGAGACTCCGCCTGCAGCAGAAGGGCAAGTCCGTGCTGATTAAAACCGACTTCAAGCTGCAGGTCCTCTACGACTGGGATGACCGCGTGGTGGTGAAGCTCCCCGGTATGCTCTCCGGCAAAGTGTGCGGCATGTGCGGCAACAACAACGGTGACCCCCAGGACGATTCCCTCATGCCCGACGGCAACCTGGCGCAGGACGCCGTGGAGCTGGGCCAGAGCTGGAAGGTGGTGGACGAAAGCCGCCACTGCTGGGACAGCTGCGGCGGGGACTGCGGGCGTTGCCGTTGGGAGAGGGAGACGAAGCAGAGGGGGGAGGCGCTGTGCGGGTTGCTTACCCAAAACCCGGGGCCCTTCGAGCGTTGCCACGACACCATCAACCCCAAAGTCTACCTGAAAAACTGCATCTACGACCTCTGCACGAACGACTGGCTCCACGCCGTGCTGTGCCGAGCCCTCAAAGCCTACGCGGACGACTGCCAGGAGGAGGGAATCAGCATTTCCGACTGGAGGACGCAGGCAAATTGTCGTGAGTAGCTCCTGGTGGGCAGAAAACCCTCCCCTCGGGTGGGCAGGGCGGTGCGACCTTAATTAAGGTGGGTGGAATTAAGGGGGCGACGGGATGGAAACGAGCAGAAACCAGGCTGGAAAGGGAAATTGCAGCACCGGGGATGTTTCTCCTTGGCGCTTGAGATCTCCCAAGCGAGGTGGGGCCAGGTCGTTCTGAATCAGGCTGCGGAAAGTTGGGCCTGAAAGGGCTGGGGGTGCCGAGCGTGAATATCTCCTGGGCGGGGAAAAGGTTATTGCAGAAAGCCCAAAAAGTCCATGCAGGCTCTGGGAAATCCAGGGCAACTCCTGAAAGTCTCCATAGAAAGTCCGGAAAATCCACGCAGAAAGTCTGTGGAGAAAGTCCAAGTCCCAAAAGTCCAAGCAAGAAAGTCTAAAAAGTCTCTGCGGACTCCCAAAAGTCTCTGCTGAAAGTCCATTCAGAAGGTCCAGAAAGTCCTTTGAGACTCCAAAAAGTCTCTGTTAAAGGTCCAGAAAGTCCACACAGGCTCCAGAAGCATGTCCATGCAGAAGGTCCAGGGAGTCCATGGAGACTCCCCAGAATCCATGCAGAAGGTCCAGAAAGTCATGGAGACTCCCCAAAGTCCCAGCAGATAGTCCAGAAAGTCCAAGTCCCAAAAGTCCATGCAAAAAAGTCCATTCAGAAGGTAGCGAGAGACCTTTGAGACTCCCAGAAGTCTCTGCTGAAAGTCCAGGGAGTCCATGCAGGCTCCAGAAAGTCTGTGCAGAAAGTCCAAATCCTAAAATTCCACGCAGAAGGTCCAGGAAGTCCAGAGACTCCCAAAAGTCCAGGTAGATAGTCCAGGAAGTCCATGGAGACTTCAGAAAGTGCAATCAGAAGGTCCATGCAGAAGGTCCAGGAAGTCCACAAAGACTCCACAAAGTACACGTCAAACTCCAGAAAGCCCATGCAGGTGCTGCTGCACCTTCTTACGGCCAAGGAGCGTTGTCCCCCACCGTGACCGTGGTGTCCCCTCCCTTCCACAGCTCTCTCCTGCCCGAAGAACAGCGACTACACCGCGTGCGGCGCCGCCTGCCCCCCCACCTGCAACAACGCCGCGACGCCCGCCGACTGCGACGCCTTGGCCTGCGTGGAGACCTGCCAGTGCCAGGAGGGCTTCGTCCTCGACGCCAACGAGTGCATCCCCCAGGCCGAGTGCGGCTGCGTCTTCGAAGGTCGCCTCCACGGCCTCCGGGAGGAATTCTGGGGTGACGACACCTGTACCAAACGTTGCGTCTGCGATGCGGAATCCCGGAAGGCCGTATGCCAATGGGCCAGTTGCCGTACCGGGGAAGAATGCCGGGTGGAAGATGGTATCCGGGATTGTTATCCCAAGAGTTACGGGACCTGCGCAGCCGTCGGCGCCACCCACTACGAGAGCTTCGACGGCGGGAGGTTCATCTTCCAGGGCAGCTGCATCTACCAGTTCGCGGGGTTGTGCGAGAAGAGCCAAGGTCTGGTGGACTTCCAGGTGCTGGTGCAGAACGGCCACCAGGATGACAAACCTCTCTCCTCCATCGCTCTCGTGGTGGTCAAAGTCTACGGCAAAAACATCACGATCAGCCAGAAACACCCCGGCAAAATCACGGTGAGTTTAGCAAAACGTTCCTTTATCCGATCTCCACGTTCTTCACTTTCTCCTCCTCACCCCGACCTCCGTGTCCCATTTCTTCTCTTCCGCCCTCGCTCCTCTATTTTTTTTTTTATTATTTTTTTTGCCGCATCGGGTAATGCTGAACATTTTTTAAAATTTATTTTTTTTTTTCTCCAACCGCGCCACTGAGATCCAGAGCTCCCGGGGGGGGCGGTGGGGTGGGGTGGTGTCTCTTTGCCCCCACGTTAATTAAGAGGAGATTTAATTGCCGAAATAGAAGGATCTCCACCTAGAAGCGGGAGATGGGTGCGTGGTGTAAGCCTCAGGTCCTGGTCACCTCCAAGCTGGTGGGCAGCCGTAGTTGGGGCAGGTGATTAAACCGGGAAATTCTTCAGCTGGAGAATTTGGGGGCGTTGCCCAGAGCCCGAATCGCAGCTGGCGTGAAAACGCAATTTGCCTTTACTGTTGGATACCGAATTCTGCTTCGTCTTCTTCATCTTCTTCTTTGTCTTCGTCTTCATCTTCATCTTCGTCTTTGTTGTCTTCTTCGTTGTCTTCATCTTCTTCTTTGTCGTCTTTGTTGTCGTCTTCTTCGTCTTCTTCGTCTTCATCGTCTTCATCTTCGTCTTTGTCTTCGCCTTTGTCTTCATCTTCTTCATCTTCGTCTTCATCTTCGTCTTCTTCGTCTTCATCTTCTTCTTACTCGTCCTTGTCTTCTTCTTCGTCTTCTTTGACTTCATCTTCTCCATCTTCTTTGTCTTCATCTTCTTCTTCATTTTTGTCTTCTTTGTCTTCTTTGTCTTCATCTTTTTTATCTTCACCTTTGTCTTCATATAATAAAATAATAACAATAATAATAATATAATGTTGTTGTTGTTGTTGTTGTTATTATTATTAATAATATTTTGGTTTTGTCCCCAGATCAACGGCCAGTTGGTCAACCTCCCCTACCGCCGCAGAGACGGGAAGATCTCCGCCTACAGAGGTGGGCAGGAGGCGGTGGTAGAGACCGACTTTGGCCTCACGGTCACCTACGACTGGCGAAGCCAAGTCACCGTGTCAGTGCCCAGCAGTTACGCAAACACCCTCTGCGGCCTCTGCGGCAACTACAACGGGCAGGCGGAGGATGAGATGAAGATGAAGAACGGCCAAGTGACGTCAAACCCGGACACCTTCGGGCACAGCTGGAAGGTGACCGACGTGCCGGGTTGCGTGGAGCGCTCGCAGGTGGAATGTCCGACCATGGCAGCGGCTCTGCGACGCCAGGAGGTCTCCAAGATGGGTTGTGGCATCATCCCGCAAGTGGATGGACCCTTCAGTGCTTGCCACACTCATGTAGACGCCGCCAAATACTTCCAAAACTGCGTGCACGATTTCTGCCTCTTCCCGGACCAGGAAGAGGCCACGTGCCTGATCATCGCCCGCTACGCCGCCGCCTGCCAGGCCGCCGGCGTGACCATCGGCAGATGGAGGATGGATGAGTTCTGCAGTAAGTTGGCCTAATTGGGAGGGTTTGGGGTTTTTTTGGCTTTCTGAGGGGTCAAGAGCGTCCAAGGGATCCTCGATCCTGGGCCCAACCCACGTGGGGACAAACCGGAGGTGGGAATCATGTCACTTAGCGGTGTTTTAGCCCACCCAAAGCTTAGGTTGGTCCCATCATCTCTGTTTGCAGCCAGTGCCCAGAAAGGAACCTTTTCCAGGGAACGAGATGTCCAATCCGGCTACGACGGGTGGAATCGTTTAGCCCCAATGAGCCCCAATTTCTTTGCCTTGGCTAAAACGAGAGCGAGGGCCAATTGCCTGGAGCGCTTAGAGGACAAACCACACGAGACCCAGCAAAAACAGTGAAATTAGAGGAGAGGGACCTGCCCTGCAGGTTGATTGGGGACCCAACGCAGGAGCAATTCCGTTGCTTGAGGGAACATCCTCGTTTCCTCCAGGACAGTGGGGAAAACAAGGTGATTCAGGGGCCTAAAACCATCCCCCGCCCCACCTCCAAAGGGTGGAAATGGCCCTTGTGGACACCTCTTCCCTCACCACGTCCACGGTGAGCAAGCGAGGAGACTTAGCCAGGAAGGAATTGGGGGATGAAAAAAAACATCTACATCTGGTGAACCTCATGGCCAGGCACGAGGGTGTCCCTAACTGCAGGAAAATTGCCGGATCCGGCCTCTAATTTCCTTGCTCCTACGGAACGTCCTTGTCTCGCGGCAGGTATTTCGTGTCCCGCAAACAGCCACTACGAGCTCTGCTCCCAGACCTGCAGCCAGAGCTGCAGCCGCATCTACGCCCCGCTGAAGTGCTCGGAGGGCTGCAGGGAGGGCTGCGCGTGCAACCAAGGCTTCGTGCTCAGCGGCGACGAGTGCGTCCCCATGTCCCGCTGCGGATGCCTCCACCAGGACTTCTACTACAAGGTGGAGGAGACCTTCCTCCCCAGCAAGCAGGAGAAATGTCAGTGCCGGGCCGGCGGCAGCGTGGACTGCCAAGAAGTTTCTTGCCCTAGAGGCAGCGAAGGCAAAGTCATCGACGGTGTCTTCCAATGCTCACCCGTCACGCTCGGGGCCTGCGTGGCCACCGGTGACCGCAGCTATATCTCCTTCGATGGGATGGCCTTCAACATCTCGGGGACCTGCACTTACCTCCTCACCGAGACCTGCGCCGGTGACAATGTCACGCCGTTTGTTGTGAAGATCCAGAAGGAGGCCCGGCAGAAGAGGAAAGTCTCCGGCATCCAAACTTTGTCCGTCGAAGTCTACGGGTTCACGTTGACCTTGACGCAAGGCAAGAGGGGAGACGTCACGGTAAGGCGGACTTTGTCCTCCACCTCTTTCTGGGCGTGCTGGTGACAAAGTCTATGGGCTTGCGTTGGCTTTGCCATCAGGCAAGAGGGACGCGGTCGCGGTAGGTCCACGCGTGGTGGTCCACCTCTTTTAGGGTGCCACCACGCCGGCGTCAAAGCCTCTGGGCTGACGTTGAGCTCGACACACGGCGAGAGGGGAAGGGACACAAAGTAAACCCCTGCTTTGTGGTCCACCTCTTTTTGAGCGCGAACGCGTTGGTGACAACGTCTCCAGGCACACGGTGGCCTCGGTGTGAGGCAGTGAGGGTCCTGGTGGGGCTGGGGTGGGGTGGGGGAATCACGAAGCAGAGCTCTGCCTCTTTTTGGTTGCAAGCACGCTGGTGCCAACGTCACGTTGGCTCTGGCGTGAAGCAAGAGCTGCGTGGTCACAGTGAGGCTGTTTTGTTGTCCATCCCCCCCCAACTTTTTGGGTGCGAACGTGGGAGCCCCAAAATAGTTCTTCCCTGCTGGAGGGGAGACCTCACCCCTGTCTCCAAGACAAAGCCATGCTCATCCCCACGTTGCCTCCCAGTTTCAAAGTGGGAGCCCTAAATTCATTAAAAGGGTGGTTGGAAGGTGGTTCCCCCCCCCGTGTTTTTTGTTCCTACCTCCGTAGCCGCCGCCTCGTAGCGTCCTTGAGGCTCACTGGAGGATCTCTCTCTCCCTGTCCCAGGTGGATTCCATATCCCACCACCTCCCGGTCATCCTGAACAAGGGAAAGGTCCAGGTGCACCAACACGGGCTGGGCGTCCTGCTTCAGACCGACTTCGGCCTCGTCATACGCTATGACCTCCTCCACCACGTGACGGTCACAGTCCCGCAGAGCTACCAGGGCCACCTCTGTGGGCTCTGCGGCAACTACAATGGGCAACGCAACGACGATTTCCTCCTCCCCAGTGGCCAACAGGCCCCCAGCGTGTTGGTCTTTGGCTCTGCCTGGAAAATCCCTGACGGGCCTTGCAGCGATGACTGCTCCAAGGCCAACTGCCCCGTCTGCACGGAGGAGAAGGCTGCGGTCCTCCAAAAACCCAACTACTGTGGCATCCTCATGGTCCCAGAGGGTCCCTTTGGCTCCTGCCACCACCTCATCGACCCGGCCTTCTATTTCCAAGCCTGCCTCCACGACCTTTGCCTCGCTGAAGGGGACACCCGCGTCCTCTGCCAGAGCGTCCAGAGCTACGCCACCGCTTGCCAAGACGCCGGTGTCGTCATTGAGGCTTGGAGAAAACCTTCCTTCTGCCGTAAGTGGAGGTCGCGGGTGGGAAACGTCCTCCATGGCCGGGAAGTCGCATCCCATTGGGATGAATTGAAGAATAGGCGGGGCTTTGCAATTTCTTTCTAAGGGCCGTTGGGGTCGGGCGTCTCTGCTGACCACCCTCGACGCGCGGGGTGATGCCAACGGTGCTGGCTGGGTTGGGAGCCCCGGGGTGGGGAGGACGACGGTGGCGTGAAAACGGTTGCACCTGGGTAAAGCCAACACAAGGCGGGGGGGAGGAGAATTTTCCTTGGCTTGGGGGGGTAAATGAGGAAAATCAACGCAAACGCCAAACCGGCTGCGTTTTCATCCCTGTTTCGGGCGAGCAGGACAAGCCACCGCAAGGGCCAACCGGGTGGCTTCTCATTGGCAGTTTGGGCGAGTGGGAGAAGTCAACAGAAGCACCAACCAGGCGGGGTCTTATTGGGACAGGGGAGGTGCAAGTGGGAAAAGCCCCCGGGAGTGCCAACGGGGTGAACTTTCATTGATGCCCGGGGGCAAATGGGAAAAGCCAACGCCAAGAAAAATCCCCCTGCCTGGTGCTTGTGTTGGCGTTTCTGGGTTGTCCCCAACGCCAAGTGCCAACAGGTTGTGGTTTCATGGGCTTTCGGGCTCTGCCATCACCCTGGGGTGCAACCCCAGGCTGGCACCGCTCTTCCACTCAACGTTCTGTAGAATCACAGAATGGTTGCGGTTGGAAGGGACCTTCAAGACCATCTGGTTCCAACCCCCTGCCATGGGCAGGGACACCTCCCACCAGACCAGGTGGCTCCAAGCCCCGTCCAACCTGGCCTTGAACACCTCCAGGGATGGGGCAGCCACAGCTGCTCTGGGCAACCCCGGCCAGGGTCTCACCACTCTCCTAGTCAACAATTTCTTCCCAATATCTGACCTAAATCTGCCCTTTTTTGGTTCAAAACCATCCCTCCTCATCCTCTGGCTTCACTCCCTGATCCAGAGTCCCTCCCCAGCTTTCCTGGAGCCCCTGGAGGCACTGGAAGGGGCTCCAAGGTCTCCCCGGAGCCGTCTCTTCTCCAGGCTGAACCCCCCCAACTCTCCCAGCTTGGCCTCCCAGCAGAGGGGCTCCAGCCCTCCCAGCATCTCGGGGGCCTCCTCCGGCCCCGCTCCAGCAGCTCTGTGTCCTTCTCGTGCTGAGGACCCCAGTGCTGGACACAGAATTCCAGGGGGGTCTCCCCAGAGCGGAGCAGAGGGGCAGAATCCCCTCCCTGGCCCTGCTGCCCACGCTGCCGGAGATCCAGCCCAGGTTGCCCGGTGGCTTTTTGGGCTGCCAGCACAAGTTGCCGCCTCCCATTGAGCTTCTCCCCCACCCACCAATCCCCCCCCAAATCCTTCTCCTCTGGGGCTGCTCTCCAGCCATTCCCCGCCCAGCCTGGATTTGGACTCGGATAATCTTGGGATTTTCATCCTTCTCCTTCCAGCCCTCAACTGTCCGGCCAACAGCAGCTACTCCCTCCACACCAACCTCTGCGTCAACAGCTGCGCAGGGCTCGTAGATGCCTCCAGATGCCCCAAAACCGGTGTCGAAGGCTGCGGCTGCGATAAAGGCTACATCTTTGACGGGGCCGGCTGCGTTCCCGAGGACGAATGCGGCTGCTTTGTGGACGGAAGATATTACAAGGTAGTAACGTCCTGGTCTTGGGCGGGTTTGGGGTGGTGGGTTTTTGGGGTTTTGTTGGTTTTTGGGTTTTTTTAAAATGTTTTCCTCCTGCCTGCATTGCAGGTGCGGGGCTCCAAAGGCAACGTGTGCACGGCCCAAAAGTGCCTTGCAGGACAAAAAAAAAAAAAAAAAAAAAAAA
>VFFE01007641.1:237270-247858 GCA_008921705.1 Burhinus oedicnemus | reverse complement strand
CCCCAGGGGTGGAAACACAGCCCTACTGTTTGCCATGGACTGATCCAGACTGCACTGGAGAAGGGTGGAGCTCCACAACACCTGCAATACATTGATGACATCATTGTATGGGGTAATTCAGCAGCAGAAGTTTTTGAGAAAGGGGAGAAGGTAATTCAAATCCTTCTGGAAGCCAGTTTTGCCATAAAACGAGGTAAGGTCAAGGGACCTGCACGAGGGTTCCAGATTTTAGGAATTAAGTGGCAAGATGGGCGTCGCCAGATCCCAATGGATGTGATTAACAAAATAACAGCTATGTCCCCGCCTACTAACAAAAAGGAAACACAAGCCTTCTTAGGCGTTGTGGGTTTCTGGAGAATGCATATTCCTGGTTACAGTCAGATTGTGAACCCTCTCTATGAAGTGACCAGAAACAAGAATGATTTTAAATGGGGCCCTGAGCAGCAATCAGCCTTTGAGCAAATTAAACGAGAGATTGTTCATGCAGTAGCCCTTGGGCCAGTTCGGACAGGACAAGATGTAAAAAATGTGCTCTACACCACAGCAGGGGAGAACGGCCCTACCTGGAGTCTCTGGCAAAGGGCACCTGGAGAGACTCGAGGCCTACCTCTAGGGTTTTGGAGTTGAGCATATAGAGGATCGGAGGCTTGCTACTACTACTGAGAAAGAGATATTGGCAGCATATGAAGGAGTTCGAGCTGCTTCGGAGGTGATTGGTACTGAAGCACAGCTCCTCCTAGCACCCCAGTTGCCAGTGTTGAACTGGATGTTTAAAGGGAAGTCTCCTTCCAAACATCACGCAACTGATGCGACGTGGAGTAAGTGGGTAGCACTAATTACTCAGCGAGCTCGAATAGGGAACCCAACCGTCCAGGAATTTTGGAGGTGATCATGGATTGGCCACAAGGCACGGATTTTGGAGGGTCCCCAGAGGAGAGGGTGATGTGTGCTGAGGAGGCCCCACCATATAATCAATTACCAGAAAATGAGCGGTGATATGCGCTGTTCACTGATGGATCTTGTCGTATTGTAGGAAACCAGCAAAGGTGGAAAGCCGCTGTGTGGAGTCCTACTCGACGAGTCGCGGAAGCGGCTGAGGGAGTGGGTGAGTCAAGTCAGTTTGCAGAAGTGAAAGCCATTCAGTTGGCTTTAGATATTGCTGAGCGAGAAAAGTGGTCGGTGCTTTATCTTTATACTGACTCATGGATGGCGGCACATGCCCTGTGGGGGTGGTTAAAGCAGTGGAAGAAGAGCAACTGGCAGCACAGAGGTAAACCCATTTGGGTTGCTGAACTGTGGCAATATATTACTGACTGAGTAGAAAAGTTGTCTGTGAAGGTACGTCATGTAGATGCCCATATACCCAAGAGTCAGGCCACTGAGGAACAGCAAAACAACCAGCAGGTGGATCAGGCTGCTAAGATTAAAGTGGCTTAGGTGGATCTGGACTGGCAACATAAGGGTGAATTATTCATAGCTCGTTGGGCTCGTTCTGTCAGGTACTTTTCCACTCCGGCCCAGCTCGAACAATGGAGTAGTCCAGTACTTTCCATCGGTTACGCAAGCCCAGGAGTTGCTAGGACTTGTGGTCCTGGTACCCCGGTCTCTGCGGCCACGATCAGGAGTGATCGATTATAGTTATTATCTTCAAACGGTAGGAGCCATGAGAACCAGGTACACTAGGGGTTTGCCATAGTGTTCTGGTCTGTTATTCCCTGCCTTCAAACGGTAGGAGCCATGGGAACCAGATACACTAAGGGGTTGCTGTAGTGTTCTAGTCCGTTGCTCTCCACCCTTTCTTTCTTTCATGTTAGACCACTATGTATCATTCTGGTCATGGCACTATTATGTAGCCCAGGTGGGGAGGAAATCACCTGAGAGGCCTACCAGTGTGGGGGGGGGAATTGTACCACCACAGGTGCTTTTGCCACTCATTCCCAGTTAGGCTCACTTTGGCCTCCAATACAGTCAGCTGTTGGGATCCCCGTCACTCCAGAAATACAGGTGGGTTCTGCCCCTTTATAGGTTGATGGCTTTAGGGTACACTGTGCACCTGTGTCCACTAGAGCCTTATGCACTCGTGGATCTGAGTGCAGGGGAATTGCCCACTGTTACCTGGAGCTGCGCTTTTCCTGGAAGGATGCCCTTTTGTGATTTTTTTTTCCTGCAACTCACGTACTCATGCCTCTAGGGTCGAGGTAGGTTTTCCAACCCACTTCCTCATGTCCTCTCCGTGGTCATGCAGGTAAAACCACAGGGTGCCTCGTGGTGTGTACCCTCTATATTCTCTCTCTTGAGCAGAGGAATGCTTACTCCTAATAGCTGAGATACTGGTCCGTACAGGCGGGGAGCAGAACCTATCCTCAAATCGCTGGAACTCTCTGTGGAATTTGGATAATGAGGTAAAGTCTCTGTGCTCAAAGAACAATTAAGACTGGCCTTGCTATCTCTTGTGCAGGCTGAGGGTGTGGAGACTCGCCTGGCCAGCACGGAATGCAGATAAGGAGGGGGCCCTGTGGAGGCAGGACAGCCCTGCTTTTTGTCAGTGAAGACAAGATAACAGGAACCTGTGTAGTTCTTTGTTTCTTCGAAAGGCTAGCGTGCCCGATGACTGACCTCTGCCTCATTACCTGTGAAATGCATATTAAAGCTGACACCCCTGCATATGCTAATGAAGATTATAGAGATCATGCTAAACATATATGACTATAGCACTCGTCTCTCCACCCAAATCATACTATACGTCACCTAGGGGAGGGAAACCTTGTAATTTTGGGGATAAAAAGACGGAGAAAATGACTGTTAAATGGGGAGAGAAGAACCTCAATACCTGATGGACCAGCCGACGGGCTGCGTTCTTTTCCTCCACCCCAGGCAGGGACGCCTTCTGGGTAAGCGATGCGCCTTTCACCCTCTGGTGAATGTTACCCCCGTGTTGTTGTATTATTATCATTATTTTTGCTAGCAATATTAACCTTAATTAGTAGCGCTATTGTAGTCAGTGAATTTATCAACGGCAATCTCGAATCTGTTCTGTCGCTCTCAATAAAATAACTAATTTAGATTTTTGTGAATCTGACTCAGTGCAAGTCCTTTGCTGGGACTCTGATAGACAGATCAGTGAAAGTCCTGGGACTCTGACAGACAAATATCGAAACCGCATTCCTTTTAATGCAACACTCTTCAACAGTTTCTCCGACAGTTTCCCAGCTAACATGTCTGGCAGTTTCTCCACAGCTGAGACGCAGGCCTGTAGGGAGGAAGAGAGATTTTCTTCATATTGCTGGAGTTGGCCAGCCAATTCATCCACCATTTGTCCCTCATTTTCTTTCCAAGACACTACTGCCTATGGTGATGGAGCACTCTGTACAGATTTCTGCCACAGGGGCCTTGTGGACTGGACTTCATCTGGATCTGTGGGTAACTGCTCGTTATTTGGAATATTATAAATCACCCCCAGCACGGCTAATTCCCCCAGGTACTGGATACCTCTCTCCATGATGGTCCACTTGCCTGGGTGACATACAACATCTTCACTGAAGGGATACCTTTCCTTCATGCCTGACAGAAGTCACCTCCAGAGGCTGAGGGCTTGTGTCTTTTTCCCAATTGCCTTGTGTCATGCCCCACGCGCCCCACTCAGACCCGCTCAGAAGATGGGCGGAGGGACGACTGTGACTCAGATTCACGAATCCCCAACGGTGTGGACTAAGGTGAGACAACTCTCAAGGTCCGTATATGAACATTTATTAGATTCCCACAGTGATTAATGTATGTCTTAACTAGGTCCAAAATAAGTGTTTACGTATACAACAAATTATGACAAGCGGTAAGGTACGCCTTGCATTACACAGCAACAGATTTACAACGAATTATGGCAAGCGGTGCTTAACAACAGATATACAATGAATTATGGCGAGTGGTAAAGTATTCCTTGTGTTACTTAACAACTTTAAAAGAAAAGAAAAAAGAAAGAGAAACAGAGGGATAAAAAGAGAGAGAGAGAGAGATAAAGACATCACCGGTTCTGGTTCCAGCGTTGGTCCAGCTAACAGGGGGGGTCTCTGGTTCGCAGAAGCGCTCCTCTGTGTAAAATCTCCCTAGGGAAAAAAGTGGTTCCAAAGAGAGAGTGTGTCAGTCAGTCCCCCAGGGGCACTTATTCTCCCCTTTTATGTTCACTGTATCAGTACGACCCGCCCCACTATGATGGTGACAGTTCTGTCTCAGGTTTCCCACCTCCCCAGGTGACGTGTAGCATGATTTGGGTGGAGGGATGAGTGCTATAGTCATATATGTTTAGCATGATCTCGATAATCCTCATTAGCATATGCAGGGATGTCAACTTTAATATGCATTTCACGGATTAAGAGGCAAAGGTCATCATCGGGCATAGTAGCCTTCCAAAGAAACAAAGATCTACACAGATTCTTGTTATCTTGTCCTTGCTGAGGAAAAACAGAGCTGTCCTGTCTCCCCCCTCCAGATCCAGGTGAGTTTCTTTCCTGCCTGAGTAAGCAGGTGTTAGCCTTATCAGTTCTTTGAGCATAAGGCTTACATTATTCGCCCCATGACTATAGCTACATTTCAAGGTCCTTGCGAGTGTTTGAGACATTCCTCAGTGAAGCTCGGAGGGTCTCCTCCTCATCCCTTTCATCTCTCACCATTTGTTCTGGGGAATTTACAAGTCGACTCTTACACCACCCCGTGGCTCAAACACTCCAAGTTTTTCTTCAACCCTTGTGATCTGAACATAGCGAACAGATATAGAGGAAAGAGAAGACAGAAGGTGAGAAATCATACATCTAACTGCTGCAAGGCCTATCGTTAAAAACAAGAATCCACATAATATCATAAGGACAATATTTACAAGCCATTTTCCCCACCCCGTGAGTCTGAGAGACATCAACAGTGATGCAATCCATGATCCAGGGCTAAGTCCATCAAACCAATCTGCTGGCTGCATTGCTCAAAATAGTTCTCCAGTCTTGTCGGCAACCTCCTTCATCTTTGCACGTGCTTCTTCTATAGTGGTGGAAGCATTGTAGATGGTGATACAGCATTCTTCTTCTGTCAAATTTAACATTCCACATACTCCATGTTCCTTTAACAGCAACATATCCAAACCCAATCTGTTCTGTAAAGCCATTTTCGATACCTGTTGAACCTGCAAATTCAATTCTCCGAAAGCATACCTTGTCCAATTACTTAGGACATGCACTTGCCAAGTCAGATTAGCCTGGAAGAGAAGGGGAAGATGAAGGAAGGTGTCTCCCCCACAGATTGGCTCTCCGAGGAGAAAAGGTAAAAAGTGTAATTATTAATAGTTTCCACTAGATGGCTCCTGAAGTACGAGGATAACAGCAATATTGAATACAAATACAATACTGATCTTACTGTAGATGATTTTATCATACCTTAAGCCAGTGTTATACTGTACAGCAAAGCGGTAACCTTAATCCAACTCCCACAGGTGATAAACAGCACATAAATACTGGTAAAATGTTACATAACACAACTCTGAGAACAAATGAAGCAACATTGTGACCAGTGACGACTAAACTAATATAATAAATGCGTATAACAAATTTGTTTTTACAAGTTCTCATCAGCTCTGTCAGTATCTCAGTCCTTCGAGCCCCACATTGGGCGCCAAAAAGGGCTGTCGTGGATTAGCCCCAGCCGGCAACTAAGTACCACATGGCTACTCGCTCACTCCTCCCCCCCACCGCTGGTGGGACAGGGAGTAGAATCAGAAGAAAAAGGTAAAACTCGTGGATTGGGATAAAGACAGTTTAATAGAACAGCAAACGAAGAGAAAAATAACAACAATAATATTGATAAAAAGAATATACAAAGCAAGCAATATACAGTGCAATTACTCACCACCCAGAACCCAATGCCCAGCCCATTCCCAAGCAGCAATCCCTGCCCCTGGCCAACTCCCCCAGATATATACTGAGCATGATGTCGAATACCCCTTTGGCTAATTTGGGTCAGCTGTCCTGGCTGTGCCCCCTCTCAGCTTCTTGTGAAAATTAACTCTATCCCAGCCGGAACCAGGACATTTATGTACTACTTTTCCTCAATGCATCTCTCATCACACACTTCAGTCTGAAAGCAATAATATTTGATTTTTAGCTAAGTGTAATGTTTTAAATTTTATCTACTCTTTAAAACTGGTGATCAGTTCCTTTTTAATTGATGAGGTCGTCTTTTTAATTTTTTCAGAAAATGAAATGAATGATTATCTTTTCCTTTGGTAAAAATCAATCCTTAAGTTATCTGTAAGTTTAAGAAGCTAGTGTGTTCTTTTTCATTTGCATTTTTATATTTTGTTTGAGAAATTCAGTGTTTCAGACATGTATAACTGACATACAGGAAAGAAAGATTGCTTCATATTTGGTTTTAGAAATACTTTATTTTTTTGAATAAGACCATTTACTTAGAGCTAAGAATTGCATGATTCATTTATTCTTCTCAAAATAATGTAGATTTTTCTGTATTCTTTACATTAATAACATTCATTGCAAAGAAAAAATAATCTGACATACTCTTTGTAGAGTTAATGATTGGCAGTAATTTAAAAGCAGACTATACTATATTAAACACAAACCCAGATTGGGCACAAAACCCAGAATCCTAGCACTGAGATTTTTCTTGGCTAAGCATCGAAGTGTTTTAATAGGTATACTGTTAGCCTGGGACAAAGATGGGATTGTTACTGTGGCATATTTCATCCTGCAAGACTTGGCAAGAGTCAGTGTATTTTTAGGTGAAGTTTGTGCATTCACCCGGTCACCTGGAAAACAGGATGTGTAGATGACCTGTGAAAACACAGTTAGCATGATGGAAGGTGAGAATGTGTAATCCTTATTATACAGTGAATTGTTAGCACTATATTGTGGGCAAGATATAATTTCAAAGTGCTGGAGTGCTCTCAGTTGTTTAGCTGCACATGCGATTTTTTTTGGGGGGGGGGGTAACATAACAAGATGGATTTAACAGTGGTATAGCCATGTAGTTTTTAATTGCTAAATGTTCATGTTCTGTTTCCTTTCTTTGTTTCAGAGCTGAGTAGCATGGGAAAAGACATTTTGAGGTTTTTGTTTCTCTAACAGAATACATTTTTTGTAAATATGAACAGTACATCTTAGTGGTACTGCAGGGAAGGATGACTACAGTATGTTAAAACATTTTCTTTATTCATCACATCTGCTGTTTGTCTCTAGACAGTCAAATTGTGGTATAATGTAGTAAGTCATGTAAAATAATAAAAATAATAAAGAGCCAAATAGGTAATAGATATTTTTAATATCGTGTAGAACAAGTCATGTTGGTTGTCAGATTCTGGTTGCAGAATCTTTATAATTAATAATGTTGCATGAATAAAAAGAAGTGAAATGCCATTCTTGCCTAAAAGGTTGTTGTGTTAAGTTTTTGATAGTTAATAGTTAAAAATAGTAACTGGTAGTTTGGTAATAACAAAATAAATGATCAACTTTGTGAGCTGAGCAGATTTGCACAGTAAAATGGTAGTTATTTCATTTATGATGCATCAGCTTTTCTAAATCACTTTGAAGTTTTGAAGTTAAATGGTGACTGTCCTTAAATACAATAATTAGAATTTCTGTAAAAAAGTATGTTTAATTTTTGTTTATATGTTTGTGTCCTGGTTTGAGGTAAAACAACCAATTTTCTTTTCAGTAATTTTACTTTTCAGCTAAGCCTCTTCTAACTAAATGCACTCTCTGAAATTAACAGCATATTCTTCAGACAGTGTCTGCTTCTAGCAGATAACGTCTGATGTTTATAGTTAATACCAAGGAATGGTATGCAGAGAGGCTCCTGCTTATACTTATTGCTATAACAACCAAGGTCAGCCAACTTTATTATTTGCCCCGTTGGAGGGTCAGAAGCGGAAAAGCGTAGAGGGGTCACACCTGCGGGGAGGACAGGTGACCCAAAACTGACCCACAGGGTATTCCATCCCATCTGCCTCATGCTCAGTATAAAAGCTGAGGGATCAAAGGGTCAGCCCTCTTTCTTCAGTGGCCGGCATCCGAGGAGGACTCTGTTCATCTGCCTTTGATCCCAATCCGTGCGTTCCTCCTCCTGTCCATTGCTGAGTCCAGTCTGGGACTTCCCCAGTGCCTGCAGGTGATGTGATCGTCATCCTGGGAGCTCAATACAGTTTTGTATATATTCCATTATTTTCTTATTACTATTATTATTTTTTATTTTTATTATTTTATTATTATTTCATTAAAGTAGTTTAGTTTCTTTTTCAACCTACAAGTTCTCTCTCTCCTCTCTCTCTGAAGGGAGAGAGGTTAAAGAGAGCATCTGTTTTTTGTTTATTGGCTAGCCCAATCTAAACCATGACAATTTGTATCTAGATAATTTACCTTCTTAGCTTTGTGGTTTTCTCCTATTTCTTCTGAATGCATAGAATATTTGATGAAATTTTGAAGACTTTTTTTGCCAGTATGCTCATGTTTAAATCTGGGGTTTTTTTTTAAATGGTAAAGGAAATAATTTGAGAGGAACTTTAACAGCTAATGATGGTAGTTGCATTTAGTCTACTACTTTTATTTTAAGAGGGCATTTTCAAGACTTCACAGATACATTTATATTAATTATAGATTGTTAGCTGCATTGCTGCCTGCATAATTCTGGTGGATATTGTATGAATCCTAAGGATTTTTTTTCAGGAATGCTATTTCAAATTAAACGATTCTTCATAAATCTTTATAGCAAACAAATTCAAATTTGTTGAGGGCAATTATTCTTCTAGCTTAATAGACAACTTGATCTTTATATTTAAAAGTAAAAAAGCAGTGGTATTTTCTAGAACTGAAGACCAGAATATACTATATTGACCCACTCTTTTCCTGAGGAGATGCTTTGTAAAATATGCCTTTTTACTTCTAGAAAACTATTCTCTATGGTTAATATTTACCAAAAAAGGGATAAAACAAACCCTGAGCATTGCACTGTTCTTATGTCTAAAACTGTAAGACTTTCAAGTATTGCTGAATGGATCATTGTGGACCATATTTATAGGTTAGTATTCCTGGACTAAATTCTGCAGTGAACTTTACAAATCCAGATTTGCAAAAGTCTTTCATTTGTTCTTTCTGATTTCTTGAGTGATAATAATACTGTTTCCTCACACCTGTGAACTACCAGAATGAGGCAGCTATGGTTGTGTTTTAAATAGAAATTATATAGCAGGTTCTATGGAAGTTAAAACAATGTATGTGTACAATGTATGTGTTTCTCCCATAAACAGCCTAATTTTTGTTGTAAATGGTAGTAGTTGACATTTCAGTCTATGTTTTGTTAATATCTTATTACTGGTTGATGGATTTCCATAAACGTATTTGTTAAATATTGTTAAATATTTGTGCTGCTTCTGCAAAAGCTCTCATAAAGAAATTCAAGTTACTCAATTTGGGTTTTTTTATTATTTTTCTCCGTTGGGTTTTTTTGTAAAGGGTGAATGCAATTATACGACATGGTGTTTTGCTTTCCACATGAACAATTTAAATCTTTATCTGGGTAGCTAAGAGATAGTAATACTATTAATAATATCCTCCAGGTTCAATCATTTTACCATTATTTGTTAAACTTCACAGTTTCAAATTTATTTTGGATGTAAATGACAACTCTCTGGTTGCATACTGTCCCAGTTAAGATTACACATACTTAATCATAACTGTCCCAGTTTATATTACACATACTTCACCTAAGCAGTGAAGCATTTTACTTGCAAAACATGTGTAACTATTTTTTTTATTAGTTGATCAGCTGCGTTGTCAACATAGACATGCAACCAGTGATGATATGTATTGGTTTCTGCCTCTTTATACTGATCTCTTGAATTTTACATCGAATGACTCTAGTGTAAATAGTATTAGGTCTCAACATACAGCACTGTACATGGAGTTTATGGTCATATAGACAATAAAAAACTATCACCTCTGAAAACATTCCTGCATTGTACTCTGAGGCAACCTTACAGAGAATGTTGATAGGATATTAAGTATAGCTAATATTTTACTATAATCTTGTAAAGTGATTTTTTATATATATTTATGAATTATCTGCTCATAAACCCATTTCAGTGCCCTGTGTGCTTATGAGTGTAATCTATATTCATCGTAGAGATTTATGCAATAAATAAATAGAATAGAATATTTTCATAATAATATATCAACAATGTCAAGCTGCCTTTTTTTTCTTCTGAATGTATCTTTACTGTTACATTTTGGTAAGGAATTTGGAGTTTGTTTTCTTTTCCCCTCAGTTTCTTTTCTGTGAGATTACTTGCTTGAAATGATTGGTGTCGTGGTTTGGCCTCAGCCGGCACCAAAGAACCACGTGGCCACTCGCTCGACCCGCCACGGCGGTGGGGGAGAATCAGAAGAAAAAGGCAAAACTCGTGGGTTGAGATAAAGGCAGTTTAACACAACAGCAAAGGAAAGAGGGAAACAACAACAATAACACTGATGGAGGAATGTACACACACGGTTACTGCACCAGCGCTCACCCACCAGACCCGGGCAGCCCCAGCCCGCTCCCAAGC
>VFFE01007641.1:210844-237250 GCA_008921705.1 Burhinus oedicnemus | reverse complement strand
ATGCGTGGGACTGACCGACTCACCCTAGGCGACCCCCTGGAAGAATCTTCATCTGTTTCCTCATTTGCCTGGCCCTCGAGTTCCAGAGCCCCATACCTGTTACGTAAGGGCAACTGGGAAGGTGAGGGAGGCTGGGAGGGGACTCGCCTGCCTCCCCGAGCAGGGACCTGTTTCCAATCCCCCCCATCTCTTAGTTCCCCTCCTCCTGCCTGGTGGCAAGAGGGGAGGGGATCCTTTACTTCTTGTGGGTCCTCTGTCTGCTGCCTTGGCCTCAAGGTGTGGCTCCACCAATCTATCTCCCTCTCACACTCTCTGATACTCCTGAGCCTGTCCACTTCCTCTCTCAGCTCTGCTACCAGGCCAAGCAGGTCATTCACCTGGTCACACTGCACACAGGTGTTGTCTCTGCTGTCCTCTAGTGCGAGTGACAGGCTGACATGGCTGACAGCCCAGCTGAAGTGCCTCTATACCAACGCACGCAGCAACAGGAGGAGTTGGAAGACACTGTCCTGCTAGAAAGCTATGACCTAGTTGCCGTTACTGAAACCTGGTGGGATGAATCCCATGATTGGAGAGGTGGTAGATGCCCCATACCTGGAAACTTTCAAGTTCAGGTTGGATGGGGCTCTGAGCAGCCTGATCTAGTTGAAGATATCCCTGCTCATTGCAGGGGGGGTTGGACTAGATGACCTTTTAAGGTCCCTTCCAACCCAAACAATTCTATGATTCTATGAAAAAAGGGAATCTGTAGAGGCTTCTTCCTTTTGACATGGCAAATTGTGTCATCTAGACACAGTAATGAAAACAATTTCGTTTTCTAAATGTCCTCATATGATTGGTTATAATACCTTTTACAAAGGAAAAACGTGAAAAGGCAAGGAATTAAAGTGTCTGAACAACTGTTCTCATCTGTCATTTGATAACTGATCTGCCATGTCTGCACAAAGGAAATGAAATGCCTCCGGCAATTGTTTTTAGACTGATTTCCACGTGGTTCTTTACACTTTAGTCAAGTGTACTCCCACTGAGAGGAAGCCCACATGCTACAGAGGAGGAAGATAAGGGAGATGCTAAGTGTGTGAAATACTTAGTGGTGACTGTGAATATAAACCAGCATTTCATATTTTTGAAAGCCAACTGGACTTAGGGTAAGATAATAGGATCTTCTCTAAGAAGACCCCCAGTCACGCATGTGAAAACAGAATCTGTCAGCGATCAGGCTGAGGGTGTCTTTATCTTATGAAATATTTGACATATAATCAGGATGCATCTTCTATTCCAGTTGTTGTGATTAAGCAGGTCCGAATGTATCTGTCTTGTGCAGTGCAGTCTTTGCTATCATCTAGCCCTTGATTCTGGCACCTTGATTTTTCTCTGCACATCAGTGAGACTTTAGATAGCTTGATTTGGCTATCTTCTCAGGATCAAAGAACATATTTTTATGAATGGGGCCTGGTAGTTCATTAAACAGAATTCAAGAAAAACAATATATAATTTCTTGAAAATTTTGTTGATCTGGGAAGCAATTGCCTTTTCTTGTTCCTGCTGGCATACCAGTACAGCTCAGAGCAGTAGTGTTTCCATATACTGCTCTAATTCTGGAAATTAGTAGAGCAATCCATTACAAGGTACAAGTAAAAAAGAGTGACATTTGTTTCCTGGGAGATATTGGTACTAGAATGTGGTTACTCGTTGGTATCAACGCAGTCCTTAATGCTCTGCTGTTGATCCTTTCTGTAAGACTGTCCCATCACATGATCAAAATTTTGACCATTCTTAAATCAGACACTTCTTGAACAGAGCCACTGCTTTCCTCAGACCCAATAAGATATCATCTGACTAAATGAACACTTCTGCATTTCTTCATAAACTCTTTTTCAGTAGGCATTACCTAATCAGAACAGATATGGCTATTATAGGAGTAGTTTGTGCCTTAGGTCTCCAAACTTTTGTTCCCAGGACAATAAGAAACAGTTGGTCAAACAATGGTCAGAGATGCAGCCCCTAGAAAAGGCACACACTAGACACCTTCTTCTGAAATTAGAAGATTTTAACATGACAAGCAAGGCTGAAACCCTCCAGAGTAGGATCCACAGTACAGAACCTTTTTTCAGGGCTAAAGAGAAAGATTAAAATTTTATCTTTTCATAACTGAATGAAAGCAGTCCTGTATCAGGGTTGAATTGGAGTCAGACTGTACCACCAGCCCCTCCCCTCCCAAGCAGAGCCTAGAACCTGTCAGGCAAAACATGGCCATGATCAAGTGCTGCAGTCTGGGCTGCACTTCTGAGAAGCACATTACAGAATCTCAGCCTGTCTTGAATGGAAACACTCACACACGGCTTCAAACACAGTGCTAACATCTCCTCTGCCTGCTTGCACCTCATTTCTGCTTTGATGCTGTGCATTGAAAAAAAAATTGTTTTCTTGTTAGAGCAAAGCATGAGGTATCAGAAATAAAAAGCAGTACTTTATACACTGGTTGCACCAAAACAGTTGCTACTCTTTTACCTAATATGATATTATTTTTACTTACTTGATATTAGAAGTTATTGTTACCAAGTAGTAAAGTGGAACTATGGTGGTTTTTGGCCAAAAACTGTCTTGGAGGAAGACCAAACAGAAAAGCGTATTTTAAACCTTCCATCTTATTGCATGGATTTCACAAATGTGATTTTTTTTTTCTTTTCTCTTTACAAGTGTTTTTCCATAACACCCATGCCAAACTTACTTGTAGGCTGTAGGGAGGCATAAGACAGACAGGAACAATGCTATTTGAAAGCAGTTCAGCTCACTTCCAAAGTAATGCAGCTGTTGTCTCTTGCTACATTGGCTCATTGCTCACAATCAAAAATTAAATTAAGTGCTTGAAGACAGTACTTCGTTCCCCTGGAATCCAAAGAGAACATATACCTGCTCAGTACTTGGACCCTGGCTGTTTTTTACATCCAGGCAGATGTGGAAGTCTTGGGTGAGGAGGAATTAGGCATTGTAGGATTGAAAGGGTTAACAGGATTGAAGTACTGAAGAGTCCAGGTCATGTCCAAAGGGAGGAGACTGTGTGTTTGGAACAGGAGTAAAAACAAGATTAGAAGGAAGTAAACGAACGAGCGCATGACCTTTGTTTGTGAAAGGTTGTAAAAGATAGCCAATTGTATCAGCTAAGGGGATGCATGAAGGACGCGTGAACAGGACATATAAACCAATAAAAGATCACTTAGTGGCGCATGTATAAACAAGTAGAAAGTATATAAGCAGTGTAATATTTTAATAAAGGGTCTTCGATTTACCCTCTATAGGAGTCCGTGCATCGATCCGCTACACTCAGGTATTGAGTAATGACCCAGTATTTCCAGGAGACCAGCTCTCAAGCTCAGGACTTTAGTTTTAGACTAGTTAGAGACATTAACATTCAGATAAAATTCATTCTGAAGTACTTTGGAGTTTCAAAACTGTAAACATTAAACTACAGTTTTTAACTTTGAGAAAAATTATAATCATGCATTATCATGGTGTCTAGAGGTTGTTTTCTGAATTCCCGTTCAACAGAGTTCTGGGAAGATTTTTATGGAGCAAATGTTAGACACATAAAATGGATTGAATGCAAATACCATTAGAATAGAATAAGATGGACTTGTTTCTTTCATGAACTATCTGAAAAGGTATTATCAAACAGCAAGCTTGGAGATTGCTGAAGAAACAGTCTCTGGGCAGATTACAGAAAGCTTTTTCTCCTCGCCACAATCAGCATATTATGGCAAGATCACAGTTAGTACTCAACGTTGCACAACAATTAATTTTGAACTGTATGGCATTGTCATAGTTTGGGCTGGGCTGGCCACTAAAATGGACAGCAGATACTCTCTAACTTCTCTCCCAAGTGAGAGAAAAATGAGAGAGAGAGACTTATGAGTTGAAAAGAAACTAAACTACTTTAATGAAATATTAACAATAAAATAATAATAAGAGAAAGATAATAATAATATTAATAAGAAAATAATGAAATATATACAAAACCAATATCGAGATCCCAGGATGACGATCACGTCACCAGCAGGCACTGGGAAAGTCCCAGACTGGACTCCGTGACAGACGGGAGCTGAACTCAGGAACTGGATTCAGGAAGACACAGATCAGGATCAAGGGCACACGAACAGAGAGTCCTCCTCGGACGCTGGCCATTGAAGAAAGAGGCTGACCCCTTTGATCCCTCAGCTTTTATACTGAGCATGAGGCAGATGGGATGGAATACCCTGTGGGTCAGTTTTGGGTCACCTGTCCTGTCCGCTCCTCCCCGCAGGGGTGACCCCTCTACGCTTTTCCGCTTTTCCGCTTCCGACCCTCCAACAGCAGGTGCAACCGCTTTACACTTTTCCGCTTCTGACCCTCCAACTTGGTACATAACAAAGTTGGCTGGCCTTGGTTGTTATACCAATAAGTATAAGCAGGAGCCTCTCTGCATGCCATTTCTTGGTATTAATTATAAACATCAGGCCTTATCTCTGCTAGAAGCCAATGCTGTCTGAAAAATATGCCGTTAATTTTAGAGAGTTCAGTTAGTTAGAAGAGGCTTAGCTGAAAAGTAAAATTACTGAAAAGAAAATTGATTGTTTTACCTCAAAACAGGTCAGGCATATGAATATTTTGTCTCTGAAGTGAAATAAAAACATGTTTAATAAAAAAAAAAGTTTAAAAAGCTAATCATACAGAAAAATCTCACTAAGGGCTCACACAGTGTCCTCATGTAAATCAACCTTCCAGCTATATTTGTGCTAAAAAAAGATATTACTTCTGTAGAAAAGAGTCGTTCTCTCTCCAACTTATTAGAAACTGTTGAATGGAAAGTCAGCTCCCCTCCAAGGAGTCACTGTGGCAAAATTTAATTGCTAGCTTTTAAACATAATTATTGCATGAAATAAAAAAAATTATCATATGAAATAAGTCTTATTCTTTCAAAATAATTTTCAACATACTCTCAATTCTGAAGTCATTACTAGATTTCTTTATAGAATAAAAGGTCTATTTAGAGTTATGTATAGCACTCAGAAGCAAGAAGAAGAACCTCTCTCCTTCCACCTTTCTAGAGTTTCTTTAATAACACCTCAGTCTTCCTTATTTTCAAATAGGTTTCCTCTGTCCTTTCACTTTACAAAGCCACATGCTTGTCTTCTCTTGCCACAGTTAAATATAGCAGCCTGTCTCCACCTGACTTCTGTGAATCCTCTGTACATCCTCCTCTATCTCTTTGCTAGGAGTCTTTTACATCTGACTACAAAGATAGAAAACCTCTTTCTTCCTCACCTTAAAAAAAAAAATCCCAGGACACTGCTGGCGCAAGCAAAGACCCTTTGTTAATCATAGAATCATAGAATGGTTTAGGTTGAAAGGGACCCTAAAGATCATCTAGTTCCAATCCCCCTGCCATGGACAAGGACACCTCCCACCAGATCTGGTTGCTCAAAGCCCCATCCAACCTGGCCTTGAACACTTCCAGGGATCGTAACTGAATTCTCATATCCCACCTCACCATATGTCAGACCTTCTCCCCTAGTTATATCACAACTTTAGCTCCTGGCTAGGGGCTGTTTCTTAAGGACAAGCCAGCCAATACACCACAGATTACTGAAAAGGCCAAGATCTCTGGACATTCACCCTTCCCCTGCCTCCTTGGCATACAACCTCAGCTGGCTCCTCTCCTATGGGAGGCTCCAGACTTGCTGCTGATTTGGGAACAAGACTAGCTGGATGATCCACAGGGTACAAGCATATTCATCTTTCCCTTAAGAGAATTAAGGTAAGAAATCGGACAGAAATTTGCACTTCAGTATATACCATTTTCCAAGTTGTTCAGTGCAATCTAATCGCAAAGGCCTCACACACAGCAGCTGCTGTTAAGGCAGATATAATATCATTCTAGAAATTTTGTTTGTAAAACAGACAAACAAATTGGGAGAGTTTGCATTATTTACAGCCTCACCTTCTCATTGAGACTAGTTCACACTGGTCAGAGTAGCATCAAAATGCATTTCCTTGTGGTTAAGCCATTTCAAAATGGGAAGAATTCACAACTAATCATCGTTCCTAGGTGGACCACCCTGGCTTATGAGGACGAGCTCAGGTTAGGTACAGTCCAGTCACAAACACTAAGAGAAAGGCCCCTTTTTATGGGACCATCTATGATCATTCAGAATTCATCCAGAATAAAGGACGTCTACAGCCCCCCTAATGGCTTTGGCCAGCAGGAGATGACTCAGAAAGGACACAGAACATAAACAAGGACCATTAGACACAGCTGAGAAATAAAAGATGCCCCTTTAATACCAAATGTACTACACAAGTACAGTAAAACAGTCAGGGCCAAAAGCCCTTTTTGCTTTTTAACTAGGAATCTCAAATCCAGTTAATGGGCTGTCTGCCCTGGAGCTCAATGAAACCTGTTCATTATCACAGTCTGCAGAGTGATATAAACAAGGCATTCCACCTTTCAGGAAGGGAGGCGACAATTTTTTTTGAACGATAGAAAGCAACAAAAAAAGGAGACATAACATCCTGTCCCTTAGTGCTTCTGCAGGTTTCTATGACAAGCAGCTACTCGCTCCCACCATCTGTAGGTACCAGTCCAGTGACTTCACCTGTGCTAACATAATGGATGCAGTAGGTGCCGCCTTCTCAGTTAGCCTGACTGGGTTTCCAAGTGCCACAGCTGGTAGGACAACTAAGCCTTTGGGCTGTTCACAGGAGCACGTGTCACAGATGGAATGATACACTTCACTTGTAAGAGGGAAGCAGCAATACATTGTCCTTTAGACATAAACCATTGACCAAGCCTGGGACTAGGATTGGATCCAGCCGCACTTAGAATCCTCTCTGAGAAGGAGTTTAGAAAGCAAAGGGGTCCTCTCTGAACCTCATGACTCAACGGGAGGGTCTCCCCGACAGTTTTGTCTGATCCTGTCCTCTACGCAGTAAATAACCAAGTGTACTTTGCCATCAAATCTTGTTAAATCACTGTCACATTTACTGTCAAACTTTGTTAAATCACTGTTCCTGCAGTAACCCATACCAAATGGACCTAATTGGAAGAGAGGCCATCCTACCACCACTGCAGAGTAATCTTAACAGACAACTAGATCACCAGCCTGGCTAAGAGGTGGCAGCGAGTCTCACCATCATCCATTCTGGAGTCAGCATGAGGATGGAGGCATGGATGTTCACTTTGAACTGCTTTTCCTCCCTTCCCCAGAGGGGACAAGGGATTTTAGGATGTCAGTCCAAAGAGGAGTACAATTACCAAAAAAATTGAAATAGATGCTGGAAAAGCAAACTCTGAAAGGGTGCAGAATATATGAAGATGCTAAGCACTTATGAAAGGGGATATGTTACTGAAAATGTCTGGAAATCAAATTAGAATAGAGTAGAATAGAATAGAATAGAATAGAATAGAATAGAATAGAATAGAATAGAATAGAATATTTCAGTTGGAAGGCACCTACAACAATCATCTAGTCCAATTGCCTGACCAATTCAGGGCTGACCAAAAGTTAAAGCATGTTGTTAAGGGCATTGTCCAAATGCCTCTTAAACACTGACAGCCTTGGGGCATCGACCACCTCTCTAGGAAGCCTCTTCCCAGTGTTTGACCACTCTCTCGGTAAAGTAATGCTTCCTAATGTCCAGTCTAAACCTCCCCTGGCACAGCTTTGAATCATTCTCATACATCCTGTCACTGAATACCAGGAAGAAGAGACCAGCACGTCCCTCTCCACTTGCCCTCCTCAGGAAGCTGTAGGGAGCAATGAGGTCGTCCCTCAGCCTCCTTTTCTCCAGAGAGTCCTTAGTCGCTCCTCATAGGACTTGCCTTCCAGCCCTTCCACCAGCTTTGTTGCCCTCCTCTGGATGCATTCAAGGACCTTCCCATCCTTCTTAAATTGTGGGGCCCAGAACTGCACACAGTACTCCAGGTGAGGCCGCACCAATGCCAAATACAGCAGGATAATCACCTCTCTTGACCGGCTGGTTATACTGTGTTTGATGCACCCCAGGATGCGGTTCGCCCTCTTGGCTGCCAGGGCACACTGCTGAGTCATATTGAGCCTGCTGTCTACCAGCACCCCTAGATCCCTTTCTGCAGGGCTGCTCTCCAGCCACTCCTCTCCCAATTTATACTTGTGCCTGGCGTTACTCTGTCCCAGGTGCAGAATCCAGCATTTGTTCTTGTTAAATTTCATGCCACTGATGATTGCCCAGTGCTCCAGTCTACCTAGATCCCTCTGCAAGGCCTCCTGTCCCTCAAGGGAGTCAACAGCACCTCCCAGCTTGCTATCATCAGCAAACTTGCTAATGGTGCATTCAACTCCTGTATCCAGATCGTTGATAAATACATTGAACAGAACTGGCCCTAGAATTGAACCCTGAGGAACGCTGCTGGTGACTGATCACCAGCCAGATGTAGCCCCTTTGAGCCCTGCCCTTCAGCCAGTTCTTCACCCAGCACACTGTGAACCTGCTCATCCCACAGTTGGGCAACTTGTCCAGAAGGATGTTGTGAGGGACAGTATCAAAAGCCTTACTAAACTCCAGAAAAACTGCATCCACTGCCTTCCCTTGATCCACTAGGTGGGTGACCTTATCAGAGAAGGATATCAAATTAGTTAGACAGGACTTTCCCTTTGTGAACCCATGTTGACTGTGCCTAATGATTGCATTATGCTTTAAATGTCTTTCAATAGCACCCAGTATAATCTTCTCCATAATTTTTCCAGGAACTGAGGTTTTGTTTTATCTGTATTGTGGTACATTAGTAATCTTTGAATCAGGGAGTGCAGGGGCTGCGTGGAGTACACATACTGTGGCCTCCTGATTTCTGTCAGGGTTAGGGTCGACATTTGAGCCAAAGGACCACACACAGCCGTCCAGCAGGCGCCTAGTTCTACTGTTCAAAATATCCAAACCCAAAATATTTTCATTGTCATTTTTAACTGCAAAGGGAGTTGACAACATGCACTCCTTGCCCAGGAGCCAAAAATTAACTTTTGCAGTTTGGCAAATAACACTTGCTCCATTTACTCCAGTGACTTTAACTCTCTGCCATCCAGGTCGCATGCCCAGCTCCTTGGCATCCTGTTGTGTTAGTACTGAAATTTGTGCTCCCATATCTATTAGAAATTTTAGGAATTGTCATCAAGGACCAACTGGAATTAAAATGTAAGGGCCTTTTTCGTTTAGCCATTGGTAGGCTTCCACTCGTCAGATGGACAGGCCCAATTGCCGTCCTGGCGTTATTCATTCTTTTGGCCTCATGTTTTGCAATCCATCCCTTAGGGGGAGGAAAGGGTTATCGCTCTTTCTTGGAGCAGGCAATGGCTGCTGAGTATTTGGAGTACGCTCTCTCCTTTCGCTATCATCACATTTCTGGAACGCTTGAATTAGACTCAGGATAATGCCAGTAGACTGTCTCTGAATCATGGCTTTGGGAATGCCTAACACCAATGGTGCTCCACAGTTCATTTCTCCACACTCGAGACTCTGCTTGTGAGTCTTTAGGCGTATTTTCCCCTGATCTAGTTCCTGTCTCTTGTGGGGGTGTTTGTTTTACTGGTCGCACTTGATGATCTCCTGCTCAGGGTCTTGAGTCCAATTTTTCAGCTAACGGATCGTCCCACCCCATTTCATGGGCATGGTTTATAATGTCATGAATTAATTCTGCCCAGGTAGGGAATTGGTTGCAGGGATCATTATCACCTAATCCTTCACGGTGTTCTGTGTCTTTTTTCATTTCATCCCATTTTGCTGTTGAGTAGGGTTTAAGAACTGCTGGGGCTCCTCTAAGTAATGGGTTTAGCATTGCATATTCAATTGTAGCAGATATTGGGATATCATTGGATTCTCATTTAGGCATGGCTTGTATGCAGGCAGCTTTTGCGATGGCTGTAGAGAGCTCGTTAAGAGATCTTATGGGGATTATGGAGGGTTCACCTCGCTCCATAACATCCCCAGCCCAATAAGCTACCCTGCTGGTGATAGAATGGGATGCATTTGCCAGGTCGGGTCCTAAATTTAAGAAAACTCCCAGACCCCAAAAACTGTTTCCTTCATCTCCAGCTAGCATTATCTGATCACTGCCACTTAGGCAGACTCGCCACAAATACTCTGTTTCAGTTTCACCTGGCTTTCGGCTGTATTTTTCTTGTAAAATTGCCAATTGCAATGGATCCCAGGGACTGATTCGCACAGGATATTGCAGAGCACCACCCCAAGGTCCTTCAGACGGTTCTGTTTTAATGATGGGTCTGGCTCCATATTCAGGGGGATTTGAGGGAAATAAAGTATCATCCTCCACTGGTTTGCTATCATTGGGATCACCCCATATGTTCCCATCCCATTCTTCAGGAGATACAATTAGTTTCCTAATCTGTACAAGGTCAGGGGTATGGGGAGCCTGCATAAGCATCATTTCAACATTTTCTTCCAATTTTTGTTTTTGCTCCTTTTCTTCCTCTGCAGCTGCTCTGTTTTCAAAGACAGTATTAATTCAGCTGCTTTTCTGCCTTCTATTTCTTCTTTTAGGTCCTGCTCCCTTTTATTGTTATTTTTCCTATCATGATAAGCAGCTTCTAAACAGGTACCTAACATTTTGCAAATAATTCCTTTCCCTTTTCCATCCTTTATATGCCCCCTGGCCACCTTTAGCTGTTCTTTCACAGCTTCCCAATCATGCCAATTATCATGAGCCCATTCTTCTGAGAATTTGGGACTTGGACTTGTTCCATGCTTCCGTAAGTAATCAGTGATACTACTTGCCATCCTGCCGACTACGCCAATTTGTCACGAATCCTGATTTAGGATCCTGCTGACTACACCAATTTGTCGTGAATGGGTGATTTAGATCACTTAACCACTGTCAAAGGTGTTAGCAAAGCGGTTTTAATATGATATTGTAAAAGTGTGACTTAACAAAGATCCATGGCAAGGTTCACTCTATTAATTACTGCATGGAAAAACATACAAAGGAAAACTGAATTACACTCAAGTTAGAATGATTCACAGAGACACCAGGGACACAAAGGGTAAGGGAGGCCCTCCTGTTGAGTCATGAGGTTCAGAATGGACCCCCTTGCTTTCTAAACTCCTTCTCAGAGAGGAGTCTAGGTGCTGCTGGATCCAGACTTAGTCCCAGATTTGGTCAACGGTTTATGTCAAAGGGATTGTATATGTTTCATTAGCATCAATTCAGCATGCAATCAATGTTACCAAGGCAAAACAAAAGTTGGTAAAAGGTGTCTCTGCCTCGAGGAGCAACCTTGAGAGGTGTCCCAGCTCAAGGGGAGATCACCGCCATGCAGCCACGCTGCCTAGCAGGGAGAGCTCAAAGAAGGCTCACTTAGGCTGTCATATTTATGGGATAAAGTGGTTGGCTCATAGTCAAATCACATGTGATGTACCCACAACTTTCTTTGTTCCTGATAAATGAGTCTTGGAAAAGCCACCTACTATTCATGTGTTGATCGCATGATTGGTGACCCAAGCCCATCCATCACAGTGTTGTACAACTATTTCCACTCCCACTTCTCCTTCCCTTCCTACTTTACTTTCTTAATTTATAAAAGAACTAGAATAGGAAAAGTTTGTCAAACATTCAGTTATCCCCAGTGGCTTACACAGGGCAGCATCTAGCAAATGAACAATTAAACATTTTAGAGAAACCTCATGAAGTTCAACAAGGGCAAGTGTAGGGTCGTGCACCTGGGGAGGAATAACCCCATGCACCAGTACAGGTTAGGGGCTGACCTGCTGGAAAGCAGCTCTGTGGAAAGGGACCTGGGAGTCCTGGTGGACAACAGGATGACCATGAGCCAGCAATGTGCCCTTGTGGCCATGAAGGCCAATGGCATCCTGGGGTGCATCAAGAGGTGTGTGGCAAGCAGGTCAAGGGAGGTCATCCTCCCCCTCTACTCTGCCCTGGTGAGGCCACACCTGGAGTACTGTGTCCAGTTCTGGGCTCCCCGGTTCGAGAAGGGCAGGGAACTGCTGGAGAGGGTACAGCAAATGGCTACGAAGATGATTAGGGGGCTGGAACATCTTTCTTATGAGGAAAGGCTGAGGGACTTGAGTCTTTTTAGCCTGGAGAAGAGAAGGCTGAGGGGGGATCTCATCAATGCCTATAAATACTTAAAGGGAGGGTGCCGGGAGGATGGGACCAGTCTTTTTGCAGTGGTGCCCAGTGATAGGACAAGAGGTAATGGGCACAAACTTGACCATAGGAAGTTCCATCTAAACATGAGGAGGACCTTCTTTCCTTTGAGGGTGGCAGAGCACTGGAACAGGCTGCCCAGAGAGGTGGTGGAGTCTCCGACTCTGGAGACATTCCAAACCCGCCTAGACGCCGTCCTGTGCAACCTGCTCTAGGTGACCCTGCTCTGGCAGGGGGGTTGGACTAGATGATCTCCAGAGGTCCCTTCCAACCCCTGTGATTCTGTGATTTTTGTCCCTACCCTCAAGCTCTCTGAAGGTAATCATAAAAAAGCTTGTTCTTAATTTTTTGCCTTCAGTTTTAGCTTAAGTATTACCTAAATCCTTTTACTAAAGAGACATAACTAATTATGTCAGCAATGACAATAAGAGTCAAGCTGATATATCAATAAACAAATCTGGATCCAGGATTTTTTTCCTCCTTTTTAAAAACAGCAAAGTCATCAACTATTCAAATTAGACCCGAAATTCAGGTTTTATTTAAACAAAAGGTACAATAAATTAAGTAATTTCTTTAAAACATGAAAATTTGGCCACACAACTATAACATCCTGTGCTAATATAAGAAAAGGAGGATAGACCTATTCAAAAAGTGAAGATTGCCAAGTCTTAAAACATGGAACACGGTCTGGATCCAGACTTTGAGCAAAAATATTAAATCAAGTGATGAGTTCTTTCTTCCTTAGTCTCTTCACAGTTCAAATTTCTTATTTCAATTGTTATTGAAAGTGCTTGTGCAACCTGATGCATGCTTAATGCAGGTACTTCCAAAAATAGTATTTTCATATTACTGCACTTTACAGAACTTCAAAAGCTTCAAAAGCTGTTTATTTACAAACACCCTTCCTGACTCATTATAATCTCACTGTCAATTACAGACTATTATTTTGTCTATTAGCAAAAGCCTCAAATTGCTAGAATGTGTATATATGATCAAAAATATATCAGTATAGTCAAAGAACGCATTTCACTTGTGCAGAGCTAGGATAGAGAATGAATGACACCTTGCAGTCTAGATACTGAAAAAAGGACTCTCTGTTTTAAAGCCCTTATTTTGAATAACAATAGGGCTTAATTATACTAGTCATCTTCTATCCATTAGCTTACTTTGGGATACTGCAGCCAGAACAAAGATAAGAGATAGGTCAAAACTGTTTAAAGAGGAAGAGAGAAATGACCTTTAAGGTCATTTGGGGAAGGAGTGTTCTTGGCTATCTTAGGTGCTTTTCCACTAACAAGCTGATTGAGGTTGGTTAGCTGGAGTACTGAATAGTTTCAGTAATGATTGAAATAATAATTGATTACACCTCAAAAACTAAGAGCCATCAGATTGCTTTCTAATCTGTACAGAGCTTAAAAGTAATTCAGTAGTGGTATATTTTAAACTTCACCTTTACATCAAAAGACAGATATAAAAACTGGGTTGTTTTACATGGGTGCCTTAAGCCTCTGGGTTAAAGTACAGGTTAGTTCTTCAGTTTCAGTGGTATAACAAACTTGTACAAAGTGTCCCTGACTAAGACATGGCTCTTCATCTCTCAATTTTTGCATGCTTTGGTAATTGGTTTTAATCACAGGACTATGTTTTATCTGCAGATGTCACTTCATAACATGAAGGTAAACATCTGGCTAATAGGGTTGTACTAGACTCCTTTTTTGTTCCCTCCCATTCCTCAAAACCTACGTATCTATGTTTGACAGTGGGATGCCTCCCTTCCTCAAGGCATAGGAAGGAAACATAGTAAACAAATACATAAAAATCCAAGTGGCTAGTTCAGAATGTAGAAAGCTGTATTTCAATAAATGTTCCTTAAATGGAAGCTTTCCCTGTGTTGGCAACATCAGTAATGCTACTGGTTTACTTTATGGAGAACAGTTCTAAAATATATGGTAGACAGATCATTTACAGATGCTCAATCCCAAAATATGTCTTGATTTATAACAGGGTAGTATGTTACAGAAGTATTACCTTGGTCCAAGGTAAACAACATGTACAAAATAGGTACAATATTTGTCACCAAGTAAGAGTATCTGCATATATGAATTACAAGGTAAAGAGAAATAAAATCAAAATTATTTTGACCAAGTTTTGGTCTCCCATTTACAAATTAATACTTCATTGTCCTTATTCTGGGCATAGCTGCACACCTTATTTCTCCCTAAACTAGAAGCCAAAGATCAAGAGACAATGATAGACACAGATTTACAGAGGTTAAATCACACCTACATTCTTGTGACATATTTCTTACTGGCTAGGTGACTACCAAGGCCACAGCCAGTTGATCAAAGGCTGTACAAACACCAGGTACAGGCATCTAGGTGGAATGCTTAGGTAGAACACTAGGTAGGCATTTAGGCATTTAGGTAGAGGTCAGATGAATACGGGCCCAAGAATCATATTTAAACAGATCTCATCTTGCAAGGGAGACACCTTTTCATATGATAGCTGCTGAAAACATATCTTTTTCTAATTTTCACAGCTCTCAAATCTCCCCCTCCAGTTTAAACTAATACAACAGAATTTCAGTTTAGCAGAAGCTTATTAAGAGTGCAGATTTTCAACAAATTATCTTCATCAGGAATAATCCAGAAAAGTCCTGTCTTTCTGTCTGCCATATCTGAACATGGAAAATTGTATCAATCCAAGCCACGCTGTGTGACTACTCCTTACATAGTTCTGGTCCTCTCCTGTGTTATGGTTTGAGAAACCCACAACAATTTATTGTCATTTAGACAATTATTCTATCACCCGATGACACCTCCCCACCCAGGAAGGGGGAATCGGGAAGAAAACCAGGAAATCCAGGGGCTGAAATATAAACAGATTTAATAGAATAAGACTAAATAATTAACAGTAATAACACTAAAGAACCAATAGTGATACCGATACCAATCTAAAAATATATAAGGATTATACTCAGCCAACTATAGCAGTAGGAAGCTGTGCACTCCCAGCAGTGGACAGTGAATGTCAGACACTGCAAGCACTACAGCTTTGGGAGGAAGGGAAGGCCTCAGGGGTCCGGCACCGGGGCAAGGAGTTCTCTGGATTGCCACCATCAAGGGAGAGAGAGCTTCGCAGCAAACTTTCTAATTTATATTGAATGTGACGTTCATGGTATGAAATAATCCTGTTGGCCAGCTTGGGTCAAGTGCCCGTGTCTCGCTCCTCCTCATCCCTGCACCTGGCTAGCCTGAAAACACTGAGACCTTGACACCCACACACCATAGCTGGCTATAAAGTAAATATTTTCACAAATTCTAAAAGTACAGTTTTCCCAAACATTAGAAACGAAATTAGTCCTGTGTCACTCAAATCAGGACACCCTGTCAATTCACTTTTTCAATTTTTTGGGAGCAGACCAGACAAGGTGATCATTCCTCAGGAGTCCATGATTTGGGTTTCTGCCTGCCATGGTGCATCCCTGAGCTCCTCTGAGCTTGTGCAGATGGGCCTTTAGTGAGCTGCTGGCTCCTGTGATGAGCTTAGAAGGATATTATTTGGGCTCCCCCTCCTGCCATTGTCTCTCTTGTCTGTGGATGTTTTATCACATAACCTAACATTTAGATTTAAAAATAAAGAAATAGGCAAATAATCTTTGAAAAAAACTTTCATTTTTAAGGATGCTTTTCAGAGTGATAACACATCTAGAAAATGGATACTTATAATTTAAACTTTCCATTTATCTTTATAGTCTCAAGCTGTAATGACTGACAGTTACAAAAACACTGATGGAACTAAAGGAAATAAAAGTAGTACTTAAAAAAAAGGAAAGTTGCATCTGGTTTTGCACCTTCCTTCCTTCCTTCCTTTCTTTCTTTCTTTCTTTCTTTCTTTCTTTCTTTCTTTCTTTTCTTTTTTTTTTGTCTCATCATAGTTCTGCCTTGCTTGGCAGATCTTAGAAGATTCGTATTTTGAACACACTCTGAGCTATATTTTTCATGAGTTTATCTGTCCATACTTAGCTTCGTCTTTTCATATAACTTCTTCCTGTTTCAACATCACATAGCAAGTTACAGATACATGGTGCTAAGTACTACCATTAGATGGGATAAATACACATTCTGACTGTGGGTTTCAAATACTGCCATTGTGAAACCACACTTGGACACAGGGAGTCTGATTAGAGCCATGTATTTAATTTTCTTTCTACAGTTTACAAGTTCTGGAACAAACAGCAAGTACCTCAGTTTCTTCTACTGCTTTTAGAATAAGACAAAGTTCAGTAACACAGTACAAATTCAATAAACATAATACCAAAGGATTTTTGGCTTCATATTAATAGGGAGGCAAATGAACAGATTATAAACAGGCAAAGAGGGGCATCTCACTTTACTGACTTTGGCCTAAGATTCCCTGAGACAGGGAAAAGAGAAACCATAATTGCTTATTTCTAACCAACACAGTGTAAGCTTGACTGGTAGCAATGCTTGTTATTAAGATTACTAGATTTTCTCTTTTATAACGCCCTGCTCCTCAAGTGATTAGCTACTCAGCAAGACAGCAGCTTCAAATATTTCTCAGTTTCTTTTTACCACCTAGGCTTGCAGCATCTATAATTCTTTGACCACCAAGAATCCAATAACTGAGATCAAACCTAGCAACATTTAAGCTGTTTCTGTTTCAATTTATTACCGGCTGCTTAAAAAATAAAGTAATTTAAGATCTATATGAAAACAGAGTATTAACAGAGTTTCTGTCTCTGTCCCTGCTAACAGGGCTCAAAATAGCTAATCACACAAATGCAAGATCTAATTCTCCTGGGCTGTAACAAAGCTCAATGGTGACTGTTTGAACTGCCTCTTAATGTGCATACATGCCAGAGCACTGCTTGATTCCAAAGCAAAGCCAGTCAGATTGACACTATATCTTCTGAAAGCAGGCATACATCATCATAGAATCATAAAATCATAAAATGGTTTGGGTTGGAAGGGACCTTAAAGATCATCTAGTTCCAACACCCACTGCCATGGGCAAGGACACATTCCACAAGACCAGGTTACTCAAAGCCCCATCCAACTTGGTCTTGAACACATCCAGGGATGGGGCCTCCACAACTTCCCTGGGCAGCCTGTTCCAGTGTCTCACCACCCTCACAGTAAAGAATTTCTTCCTAATATCTATTCTAAATCTACCTTCTTCCAGTCTGAAACCATTACCCCTCGTCCTATCACTACATGCCCTTGTAAAAAGTCCCTCTCCAGCTTTCATGTAGGCCCCCTTCAGATACTGGAAGGTTGCTATAAGGTCTCCCCGGAGCCTTCTCTTCTCCAGGCTGAACAACCCCAACTCTCTCAGCCTGTCCTCATAGCAGAGGTGCTCCATCCCTCTGATCATCTTCGTGGCCTTCCTCTGGACTTGCTCCAACAGGTCCATGTCCTTCTTATGTTGGGGGCTCCAGAGCTGGACGCAGTATTCCAGGTGGGGTCTCACGAGAGTGGAGTAGAGGGGCAGAATCACCTCCCTTGACCTGCTGGCCATGCTTCTTTTGATGCAGCCCAGGATGCAGTTGGCCTTCTGGGCTGCGAGTGCACATTGCTGGGTCATGTTGAGCTTCTCATTCACCAACACCCCCAAGTCCCTCTCCTCAGGGCTACTCTCGATCCATTCTCCGCCCAGACTGTATTTGTGCTTGGGATTGCCCCGACCCACATGCAGGACCTTGCACTTGGCCTTGTTGAACTTCATGAGGTTGGCACAGGCCCACCTCTCAAGCCTGGCCAGGTCCCTCTGGATGGCATCCCTTCCCTCCAGCATATCAACTGCTCCACACAGCTTGGTATCTTCGGCAAACTTGCTGAGGGTGCACTCAGTCCCAACATCCATGTCGCTAACAAAGATGTTGAATAGTACCGGTCACAGTATCGACCCCTGAGGAACACCACCCGTCACTGCTCACCACTTGGACATCGAGCCATTGACCACAACTCTTTGAGTGCAGCCATCCAGCCAGTTCCTTATCCACAGAGTGGTCCATCCATCAAATCCAATTTAGAGATAAGGATGTCATGCGGGACAGTGTCAAATGCCTTGCACAAGTCCAGGTAGATGACATCTGTTGCTCTCCCCTTATCCACCAAGGCTGTAACCCCATCGTAGAAGGCCACCAAATTTGTCAGGCACAATTTGCCCTTAGTGAAGCCATGTTGGCTGCCACCAATCACCTCCTTTTTTTCCATGTGCCTTAACAGAGTTTCCAGGAGGATCTGCTCCATGATCTTGCCAGGCACAGAAGTGAGACTGACCAGCCTGTAGTTCCCCGCGTCTTCCTTTTTTTTCCTTTTTGAAAATGGGGGTTAGGTTTCCCCTTTTCCAGTCAGCAGAAATTTCACCAGGACACCATGACTTCTCAAATATGATGGATAGTGGCTTGGCAACTACATCTGCCAGTTCTCTCAGGACCCGTGGATGAATCTCATCAAGTCCCATGGACCTGTGCACCTTCAGGTTCCTTAAATGGTCTCGGACCTGGTCTTCTACAGTGGGCAGTTCTTCATTCTCCCAGTCGCTTCCTTTACCTTCTGCAATTTGGGCAGTGTCATCAGAACCTTTACCAGTGAAGACTAAGGCAAAAAAACTGTTGAGTACTTCAGCCTTCTCCATGTCCCGCGTGACCAGGTCTCCCGTTTCCTTCTTGAGTGGGCCCACATCTTCCCTAGTCTTCCTTTTGTCACTGATATACCTATAGAAGGCTTTCTTGTTGCCCCTGATGCCCCTGGCCAGATTTAACTCAATCTGGGCTTTAGCTTTCCTAACCTGATCCCTGGCTGCTCATACAATTTCTCTGTATTCCTCCCAGGCTGCCTGTCCTTGCTTCCACCCTCTGTAGGCTTCCTTTTTCTGTTTGAGATTGTCCAGGAGCTCCTTGTTCATCCACGCAGGCCTCCTGGCCTTTTTGCCTGACTTCCTCTTTGTTGGGATGCATAGCTCCTGAGCTTGGTGGAGGTGGCCCTTGAATATTAGTCAGCTTTCTTGGGCCCCTCTTCCTTCCAGGACTTTATCCCATGGTAATCTACCAAGCAGGTCCCTCAAGAGGCCAAAGTCTGCTCTCCTGAAGTCCAGGGAAGCAAGCTTACTGTTCACCTTCCTTGCCGCCCTAAGGATCATGAACTCCACCATCTCATGATCACTGCAGCCAAGGCTGCTCTTGAGTGTAACATTCCCCAGCAGCCCCTCCTTGTTGGTGAGAACAAGGTCCAGCATGGCACCTCTCCTCCTTGGCTCCTCTTTCACTTGGGGAAGGAAGTTATCATCGATGCACTCCAGGAACCCCCTGGATTGCTTATGCCCTGCTGTGTTGTCCCTCCCAACAGATACTGGGGTTGTTGAAGTCCCCCATGAGGACCAGGGCTTGTGAGGCTGCTCCTATCTGTCTATAGAGGGCCTCATCTGCTCAGTCTTGCTGGTCAGGTGGCCTGTAGCAGACCCCTACTGTACCATCGCCTGTCCCTGCCCTCCCTTTAATCCTGACCCATAATCTCTTGGTTGGCTCCTCTTCCATCCCCAGGCAGAGCTCCATGCTCTCCAGCTGGTCCTTGAGATAGAGGGTGACTCCCCCTCCTCATCTCCCCTGCCTATCCTTCCTGAAGAGCCTGTATCCATCCATTTCAACACTCCACTCATAGAAGCCATCCCACCACGTCTCTGTGATGCCAATAAGATCATCAGATCTAGTTAGTCAGATCAAGAGATCAAATCTGTACTTGTTCTTACCCTGCTAATGTCTGCATGAGCCACAACCTCTGAAAGGTACACTTTCACCAAATTACCAGATACCAAACACTTGTTGCCTCTCACAGCAGTGAAGTGACCTCCCTTGCCACCATGCAAAGCAACATCAGTAAAACTGTGCTAACTACCTGAAAACCAATAGTATCTCAGCACTAACCAGTACAGTATCAGAGGAATTGTTGGCTCCAAGTGCTTTGGCACCATCAGCACTGAAGGTCTTCTGACTGCTGGCAGGCTTAGTAATGAGTTCCCAGTACTAGGGGATTATCAGACCAGGCCTGTTTTACTACCTCTTTGTTCTAAGCAGATATCTAAAAAACACAAAACTTGCTAGGGAAAAAGTGTTACTCTCCATCAGTGATAAAGAACTTTTTCTTCTAACCTTTGAAAGGGATTACAAACAGCAACAATCCCCTGTATCTCAACTCTTTATTGAATGTCCCACAGGGTAAGAGATTAATTGCTAAAAAAAATTATATATATATATATATCTCATAGGTTATAAGACTCAGTGACACCATGGCCAGCCTGGGGTCTGCCTGTGTGTTGCTCACATGCAACTTCATTGAGTAATACAAAATGTCTAGAACCAACTAAAACTGGTCACTTGCTCCACACCAAATCCCCATGAACTCCATTGATTTGCTACTCTTCACAGCTACAGATATCAGGCATCCCCTGGGAAATCCAAGCATCCCTATGGACTGTTTTATCACTTCAAGTAATCAACTCTTAAGACCAGCACAAAGACTTCCCAAAAAAAGATTTGGGAGCACCTTTCTATTTATTTGAATTATATGAATCATAGCATCATAGAATGGTTTAGGTTGGAAGGGACCTTAAAGATCAACTAGTTCCAACACCCCTGCCATGGGCAAGGACACATTCCACTAGACCTGGTTGCTCAAAGCCCCATCCAACCTGGCCTTGAACACTTCCAGGGATGGGGCCTCCACAACTTCCCTGGGCAACCTGTTCCAGTGCCTCACCACCCTCACAGTAAAGAATTTCTTCCTAATATCTATTCTAAATCTACCTTCTTCCACTCTGAAACCATTACCCCTCGTCCTATCACTACACTCCCTGATAAAGAGTCCCTCTCCACCTTTTCTGTAGGCCCCCTTTAAGTACTGGAAGGCTGCTATAAGGTCTCCCCGGAGCCTTCTCTTCTCCAGGCTGAACAACCCCAACTCTCTCAGCCTGTCCTCATAGCAGAGGTGCTCTAATCCTCTGATCATCTTTGTGGCCCTCCTCTGGACCCTCTCCAACAGGTCCATGTCCTTCTTATGTTGGGGGCTCCAGAGCTGGACACAGTATTCCAGGTGGGGTCTCACGAGAGCGGAGTAGAGGGGCAGAATCACCTCCCTCAATCTGTATCCCTCCTTTTCCACACTCCAGTCATAGAAGCCATCCCACCATGTCTCCATGATGCCAATTATATCGTAGTCTTGCAGGCGTGCACATGTCTCTAGTTCCTCTTGTTTGTTATCCATGCTATGTGCATTTGCATGCAGGCATTTACATTGGGCCCTCGATGAATCTAGCTCCCTGGCTGGAGTGGCTATTTTTCCTTTACCCTGCACTCCAGGTGCTCTCCTGCTGACCTGCAACCCATCTCCAGGTTTTGGGCCTCTACTACTGGTATCAGCATTGTATTGGTAGCAGTGAGATGGATTCCGGTTCCCCTCCAATATGCTCCAGTCCCAAGTCACAGGAACACCATCAAGAGGTTCAGCTTTCCTTTAGACAGAATTGCTCCAGCAGCAACTCCAGAAACACCCTTCAGAACCACAAAGTGCCCATCAACAACCCCCATTAACCTCCTCTTCAGAAGCCTCCCAGTGGGGACAGCCACCTAAAGGCAGTTTTGAGATGAACTGTAAGAGCTGTGGATCAACACACTTCACAGTCTGACAGCTACTTCTATTAGTTTTAGAAAGTTCCTGGAGTTACCTAGGACTAATGGTTTCTCAAAACTCTCAGCAAAGGGTTCACAGACAATTTCTAAACTCTTTCAAACCTTCCTGTGTTTCCAATACCTAGCTGGAGGCCAAGCGACAATGAAGAAGTCAGTTCCCTAATACACCCAAAGTAGCAGAGAAAGCACCTACAGGACATAAAGGGGAAGAAAATCTAACTCTGCTTCTGTTGCACAAGCATTTTGGAGTCTCTCATTTCCAAATGTATGAGTACTTGACTTTGTTCATTTACAGTCCAAAAATCTATCTGTATATGGCATTTCTCACAGCTGCAACGACAGCACCAAACCAGGAAGAGTAATACACCAGAGAAACTTTCAGTGCAACATCTTATGTGTTTGTAAATTAAGCAAACATGGTACTACATCTCACATGTATTATCAATTCACTTCCTTTTGGGTTAGTCACATCTCAGAGCTTTATGAAACAGGAAAAGTGGTTTTGTGCTGAAACTCCTCCGCTGCAAGCCAATTCAGCAAGTGCATTCCCTCCTTTCTGTGGCATCACTGCCCCTGTGTCTGCCTCTGCCGACTTCTATACATAAGGAACATGGCACAAATGTAAGTTATGCCTTGCCTAGAGCAGGTTCTTCATAAAGTTAACAGAGGAGTTGCTGTGGATTACACAGAACAGGAAGGTGAGCTCAGTTTTTATAGAGACCTTTTAAAGCTGCATCAAGAGTGAGATTTCTTTCTTTTTAGGGAGAAGGGACAATCCAGAGTTTAACTCCAAAGCAGAGATGAAAAAAACCTGTCCAGACATAGGAAGAGACAGTCAAGAAGTATGTGACCCAATCTGAAATGACTGATTCGATCATGTGGCACAGTGCTCACAATAGGTAAGGGACTATTTTAAAACAAGCTCATTCTGTGACAAAGTAGTTCTGTTAAAATATATTTGTCCAAAAAAATACATATTTCATTTTACCAGAAAGCAGTGTAAACACACCTTATGACACTGTATTGGTTCTTGCTAATCACCAGGAAACTTTTAACTAGTCTGAAGAGAGAAGGATGTTAAGATAAATGTCATAACATGCAACTTATATAATTTCACGTTTGGTTCCAGGTACTTATGGAATAAGGTTTGATATGACTGCTAGTGGCCAGTTTTCAAAAAGGGAATGACAGGTAACTTCTGGAACAAAATCATTCCCAAGTTGCTTTTCCAAAAATACCTCTTTAACAGAAAAAAACACCCGTGACAAGGTAGTATAAGATACAGCTGGAAATTCCCAAAGGCTGTGTATAACATGGATGCAATGCTTATTTGAACATCAGTGAATAAATTCCTTGGTGCCTGGGTATTCTCATTTTACGCATGAACTTGAGAACACTGGTAACTTTCTGAAGCATTAACTGATTTCTGTAAAATGCTTCAAGGTCCACTAAAGAACAGGGTGAGCTAAGAGTAAAATCAGTCAAGGAGGAGAGAAGGGGGGACTGAAGGGAGACCCGAAGTGGGTTTTACATTTTTCTGCTGTCAATAAACTGCAATTGAATTTATTTATGCAAAACCCGCCTGGACGCCATCCCATGAAACCTGCTCTAGGTGACCCTGCTCTGGCAGGGGGGGTTGACTAGATGATCTCCAGAGGCCCCTTCCAACCCCTGTGATTCTGTGATTCTGTAATAGGTGGATCGTGGTGAAAAACTTTTCATTTCAAAATTGTTTCTCCAAATAATACTTTGTCAGTATTTTTCCTAGTGCATACATATATTTTGGAGAAGACTGCTAACAGCTTTTAAAGACCAACTTGTAATTTTAGTTCTGAGTCAGAAATTCTGTTTGTGCTTTTTTTCTGAAATTTGAACTGAAATTCCAAGATATTCTTCAAATCTCCTGTCCCGGTTTGAGATAGAACAAAACCAATTTTCTTTTCAGTAATTTTACTTTTCAGTTAAGTCTCTTCTAACTGACTGTACTCTCTGAAATTAACAGTATGTTTTTCAGACAGCATTGGCTTCTAGCAGTGATAAGGTCTGATGTTTATAGTTGATGCCAAGGAATGGTATGCAGAGAGGCTCCTGCTTATACTTATTGCTATAACAACCAAGGTCAGCTAACTTTGTTATTTACCAAGTTGGAGGGCCGGAAGTGGAAGAGTGTAAAGGGGTTGCACCTGTGGGGAGGAGCGGACAGGACAGGTGACCCAAAACTGACCAACAGGGTATTCCATCCCATGTGCATCATACTCAGTATAAAGCTGAGGGATCAAATGGGTTAGCCCTCTTCTGCAATGGCCAGCATCCAAGGAGGACTGTCTGTTCTTCTGCCTTTGATCCTGATCCATGTGTTCCTGAATCAAGTTCTTGAATCCAGTTCCCATCTGCCACTGAGTCCAGTCCCAGTGCTGGCCAGCAACGTGATCATGGTCCTGGAAGCCCGATATTGGTTTTGTATATATTTCATTATTTTTTTATTAATATTATTACCTTTTCTTTTTCTTGTTAATATTTCATTAAAACTGTTTTAGGGTTTTTTTCAACCCATAACTCTCTCTCTCTCTTCCCCACTGGGGGAGAGGGACACTGTCATTCGTTTAGTAGCCAGTGCAGCCCAAACCTTGACAGAGTTAAGTGGCGCCCAACGTGGGGCTTGACCAGAGCTCTGACAGATTGCCTGAATAGTTCAAATTCCAGTTTGCTCAGTTGAGAGAGTATCACATTTTTTTCCTTTGAGACTCTAGAGGGGTTGGAAATTAAAACAGACAGCTCACATCATGTTGTTCTTGAGCAAAATATTATATCGTGCCTTTATAGAGTTTTGTTTAAAGGTAGTTGACACAATTCTGCCTAACCTGCCATATGTGTTGTGTTATTGTTCATTTGTTCTTTGTGTTTATTTGCGGTGGTTCGGTTCTGAGTGCTGGGCGAAACATGCCACTTTGCTATGGTGTTTAACACTAAATTATACTGGGATGTTGGGCAATGACTTTACCTGCACATCTTGGGCGCCACCTAATGGATTTTATCACTAATTACACTTTCTATTTTACCCTGGGGAAAGTATACTTCTCCCTTTTATGCCAAACTGACTCCACTAGTTTGGGGATGTTGGAAATGATTGTTACTATCAAATCATTATTTTATTATTGATTCTCCTGAATGTGTTTCAGGAGTGGTTTCATATTAAACAATGGTTCAGGAGTAGGTGTTATATGACATACACTGCCACTACTCCAATTCTGACAACAACCACTACCGCTACTCCAACTCCAGCCGTACCTGTACAAGTCGCCCCTGTGACCAGGAAGCAAAAAAGGTCAGTTCATGCCACTTCCCCTTATGACAAAGACCAGCTCAAGTCAGATCGCATGGGAGAGAGTTCTTCTGGCAAAGATACAGGAGAGGGTCCTTCTAAAACAGATAAGGGAAAAGGTCCTTCTCAAGCAGATCAGGGAGAGGGTCCTTCTCAGGCAGTGTCAACGCAGGAGGAGGAATCAAATGCAGAGATAATCATTGAATTGTTCTCTGTGAGGGACTTGTGAAATATGAGAAAGGACTTTAGCCGTCATGAAGGTGAGACACTTATCACCTGGTTGCTCTGATGCTGGGATAATGGGGTCGATACCATAGACTTAGAAGGTAGAGAAGCTAGGCAGCTGGGAAACCTGGCCATTGATGGAGGTATCGATAAAGTGATTGGGAGAAAGCCAAACACTCTCAGTCTCTGGAGGCGACTGGTGTCAGCTGTAAAGCGCAGGTATCCCTTTAAGGATGATATCGAATGCTGTCCAAGCAAATGGACCACCATGGAAGAAGGTATTAAATACCTGAGGGAACTGGCTGTGCGAGAGGTGATTTATAGTGACTGGCAAGTGATTGTAGACCCTGATGAAATGCCATGCAAACGATCTATGCTGCGGAAGTTTGTACAGAGTGCACCATCAATGTATTCCCACACATTGTCAACAATGATCTGGGGAGGATCTGATGATGATACACCAACTGTAAATGAAATGGCTAACAAAGTACGACAGTATGAAGTCTCTCTCATCCCATTATTATGGCTGTGGGAAAAACTGGCTGAGAAAACCAAGAAATTATTTGAAAAACTGTTTGATAAACTGTCTGTTGCAGAGTGGCTCTATGAGAACGGGCACGGGTCCACAGAACATTTGTACAAGCAATCTCCTTGTTAGCATAAGGGCCTGATTACAGTGAGCCAGGTGCTGACAAGGAATTTACGAAGGTCATGCTGGCCTGGGAATTTAGTGGAAAACAACTTTGATCAGTAACATGAGGCGGGACTGACCTCTTAAGGAAACAGCCAATAATGAGCTTAGCTTTTGTAATATGTATGAGCTAATTAACGAGCATATAAAGCTTGATGATTGTGTCTCAATAAACGAAGTATGCTGATCACTCATATTGAGTGGCTGTGTCTTCCCTCCGCTCGGCGAATGGCATGGATATCCTTCGCAACAAATGGTGACCCCGCCGT
>VFFE01007641.1:191749-208460 GCA_008921705.1 Burhinus oedicnemus | reverse complement strand
ACATTTGTACAAGCAATCTCCTTGTTAGCATAAGGGCCTGATTACAGTGAGCCAGGTGCTGACAAGGAATTTACGAAGGTCATGCTGGCCTGGGAATTTAGTGGAAAACAACTTTGATCAGTAACATGAGGCGGGACTGACCTCTTAAGGAAACAGCCAATAATGAGCTTAGCTTTTGTAATATGTATGAGCTAATTAACGAGCATATAAAGCTTGATGATTGTGTCTCAATAAACGAAGTATGCTGATCACTCATATTGAGTGGCTGTGTCTTCCCTCCGCTCGGCGAATGGCATGGCTATCCTTCGCAACAACTGTCCAGGATGGAGACAAGATCCCACTCTTCCCCTGCATGGACCTACGCTGCAGCTGTTATGAGAAGACGCCCTCCTACGAGACGGGCTCAAGAGAGATGGAACACACCATGGGATACCCTGTGGTTTTACCTCTGTGACCACGGGGAGGACATGAGGAAGTGGGATGGACAACCAACCTTGACTCTACAGTCACGAGTACACAAGTTGCAAGAGCATCCTGGAAATGGACTGCAAACTTTTCAAACACACATCATATGTGTATGTGGCTCTGACCCTGTCTCTGATCAGTATTCAGAGATGTTAGAAGGCAGTGACCCTATTAAGTGCATTTGCACTTCTGTAAAATAATTTGCTTTCTAAAGCATAGCTGACCTCTGAACAAATGTGGCAATAAGAACTTAAAACATACTCTCAACTTAAGTTTGTCTCCTGAAATTCTAATTAACTCTAGGGTCCATGTCTTTCCAGAGATATAACCGGAAGACATTCCCACATGTGCAGAACTGTTACCTCAACTTACTTGCACACAAAGTGTTACTCAGTACCAATCTATTTCCAAAGGGAGGGAGATCTTGAATCCTACATTACAAAAGATAAATCATATTGCGAGATGGGTTTTCAAATAATATGAACGATAGTTTTGTTATAACACTGCAAGAGTGTGTACAGTTATAAAGACTTTGATGTCAAGGGGGGGCAAGGGGGAGAGTAAACAAATACACTGATTTTGATGTGCTTAGCATTTAAGAAATCGAGTTTCCAAAAGCCGTGGCTTATCCCTTACCAGTAAGGCCAAATCTGATCCCTCTGGGTGGTCATAGCAACTGAAGCCTGGAGCTCTCTCTGGCTGTGCCTTCACTTCTAGCTTCCAAAACACTTCCTTTTCTATCTCAAGCTGTGATCCGATGAATTAATTCCAAACAGGATTACTAAAGAAGTGAGATTATTCATCTAGTGATCTTGCTAGGTCTTCTCTGAACGGGTCTTCCAGCTTATAGAAATGGCATCTTCCCACTCTCAATGTAGAAATACATACTTATCCTTTCCAGGTCAGGTTTCAGTAATTTTCTGACTGGTACCTATATGACTTCTGATGAGCATAAACTATGTGTCCCATAGCCTATCCAGCTCAATGAAAATGTCAGTCCTGTGCAGAAATAGGAGAAAATAAATGGCGTGTGGTGCTTAGGTGATATGCCATTTTAAGGGATGCGGTATCCTTAAATGCACACTGTACCGTATTCTTAGTGGCTCAGTTTCCTAAACTGGTCATGAACTCCCCCTTTAGCTGGGCCAAATATACTTGGGAAGCTACCAAGTTGCTAGTGCTGTAGCAAACCTTGTTATGTGACTGACTGAGCCCTTATAAATCTGTTTCAGATTCCATCCTGATTACTGCATGCAAATGCTCTTACACCATTCTGTCTAGGACAAAGATTGGAGGGACCACACAGAAGCAATTCCTTCCACCTAATTGTTGTTTGTGGTGAAGGGAAAACGGCCAGATAGGGCATCACTTCTCACAGAATGACAGCCTCAGCTTAGTAATGGCCTTCTCTTAAGATTGATGACTGACTGACTCCAGATGAGGCTCACAGGACTCATCCAAAGTCTATTGCTGTAAATGTCCACAGAAGAGTCCTGGATCTTAGTTCCTAGTAATAAAAAAAAAAAAAAAAAAAAAAATGTCAGCAAAATAACCAAAGCCTGTTCAGCATTCTACAGAGGATACTTAAAAGTCCTTCTTGTAGATCAGATAGCTTCAGAGAGAACAGGGAGTTTACTAATGAAGGAACAATTGCAGGGTATAGCAAGGGAAATCAGAGAAAGGATAAGCAGTACCTCAGGTAAAAATGGCGTCCATTTCCTCAAGAAATAAACTGAAACAGTATAACAGAGAATTATAATAGCAGGGTTGGCTCCAGAAGGAAGTTCGGGTGCAACAAAAGTGCATTTTAAGAAGACTGAAGGGAGTTTTGTGTGCCAGGAATTCTACAGTCAACATGGGTGATGTTAGGTATAAGGTAGCAGGAGTAGGAAAAGAGAGGGAAACACAACAGCATCTGTTTCAGTGTATGCAGTTTGTCATTATAATCCAAAACACAGTTGCTCCAGGGGGAAAGAATAATACTCAAAACTGAACAATAGTGGGAAACCTATCAGGTAATAAATTGTAGTGTGAATGTATGGGAGGAAAGTCAACAGAGTTTTGGAATGACAGAGAAAACCGTTAATAGACTGTAATTTACAAAGACTATCTGTAACTTCTGATCTGTAGGGCAATAAAACTTTGTGACAGAGCACAGGTGGAAATATCAGTACCTTTAAAACAGGTTATTGGTTTTTAAATTCTCATTAGTAAACAGAAGAAAAAAGAATAACCAAAATTATTAAATGCCTTATCAAAACATTTAAGGTTCTCTGTACTTTAACATCTGACTCATAGTAGTAGATCGGTTATTTTCATTAAACTAGATTTTAACTGTTATTCTAGAGAAACAAGAAATATTTCACAGGACTTGATCAGATGTTTCAGTACAGGATATTTTTACTGTACCAGGTAAGAAAAGAAGCATCTCTCAGCAACAGTGACCTAAGCACCAAGTCTTCTGAACTGACTTTATTTTTTATATTTAAAAACATTACAGCTTCAGATAAAACCTTAAAAGCTCAATGCAAGAAGGACATTTTATTTTTATTGTTATTATTGACTGGCTGTTAATGAAATAATTCCAAGTACAGGATATTTTCCTGCCATTAATTTCATTCTTGATCTACATTTATTGCTTAAGCTAAAATATTATCTAATAATGTACATTATCACATTCTTGCCTTTTCCTTTTCATTTTGCTTATATATGACAAACATTGCTGCTGCCAAGGACAGAATTCTGGCATAACATATAGATGTTACTTGAAAGAAAACATCTTATATATATTTTGATGCATCTGACGAAGCAAATGTTAAGCATACAGAATTCTAGCAACTGTAAGTCAGGGAACAGACAACCGTACCATGGGTATGATTCTTAAAAGCTGCAGTTTTATTTTACTACATTATCTATGTTAAAAACAAATTTGTGCCTGGTGTGGAATTTCACTGCATCAAGTGTTACAATATTTTTGTTTTCATTACAAGCAGGAGAATGTATGTAGAACAAGTGTTAAGAAACATGACAATAAATTAGAATATAATTTACAAAAGCAAAAAATAATAATAAAGTAACAGTGTACCACATTAATACAAAGTATAAAATAATAAGCAACTAATCACAATAATAGGTAATTTCAGCCTGTATTATTAAGGATATCTATGTGACATTCACTCCATTACAAAGTTCCTAACAAAACGGACTATTTTTGGGTGTATACACCTTGAGGGGTTAATCTGTAGATTTTTCTTTTTGTTTTGATCTTCTTCAGCTAATAGTATTGCTCAGTGGAAGTACTGGAACCAGATTGATTTCTGCATTTAGTATTCTACTATTTGATTCTAGGCTTGTCATATTTATAGCCTATACATATAGTTCTATTGTCACTATTTAGGAGTATAACACTATTTAGCTTAGATTATATAGATGGCTACAGTGTAGCAGCAGCAATGAACTGTGCTGTGGAAACGAATTATTTTTCTTTGAATTAGGTTTCATTTTTCAGTCTTAGTCTGAAGCATTGCTTAGTTTGTAAATCCACGTCCATTCTGTGTTTTGTTCCCTTTAACAATACAATTCAACGTTGCTCCAGGGAGTTCTTTAAATTCCAACCTCAGTGCTGTTATGTTGCAGAGTAAACATCGGACTCCCTAGTGTTCTAGCACCAGTAAGAGAGCAAAATGCGTCTTTGGAAACACTCCTTACAATTTTAATATCCTAAGTGAGGTAAAAAAAAAAGGTTTCTTCTTTTGAATACATAGAAAACACTTTTCTTGTTAGCTGAAAAGACACATTAGCCAATAAACAAAATCATGCGCTGCAGAAAACCGGACCCTGATACAGAGTCCTCTTGCTTAGAGAATGCCATAGCAACCCCTTTCCCTTTTATCATTTTTTTTGACCTAACCAGGGTATGCTAGCACCAAGGTGTTTTGTCAAAAGGATATAGAAAGTCGATTCACTTAACAGAGAAGGACTACATACTGCCCTTAATCCATATGTGCAACTCCTAAAGGTTGGGTTTTTTTATCTACTGGTGCCAGTTTTAATAGAAGTTGTTTACATGGTGATGAGAGCAGCAGATAAGCATTTGTGATACATGCAAGACAACTGAGAATGAATTCCACTGGTCACAGGCATATGGAAGTGGAAATACTGGCAAGAGGTAGCAAATGACAGGAATTTGATGGTCATGAATACGTGGGCTACACAAAACCCCACAGATAGATTGTCAATATGTTGGGGGGATTTCATAGTATGAGTCCTGTTAACAATATCTATTGTTCCATGTTAATTCACATTAGTAAATAGTGTGCAACACATTTGGCTTGTTATTGGTAAAATACACTGATACGCTTCAATTGCATGATATTTTGAAATTATTTTTCACTAAAAAGAGTACTTTTTTTAAAAAGTGCTATTTGAGTTAGAATTTGTAACACATTATTGTTCACATAATTTTAATTGCACTACAACAAAGGAGGCATAGTTGGACGCAAAAGCACATTCATCAAGTACCTGCTGCAAACTGCAAGTGTTCAAGTACAATATATTAATATAAACAAGTACCCACTTTCCTTATCTCCTTGTTGAGTCTGTTACTGAAAAGTGAAGGGGAAGATGAGCATGACATTAAACTTTTTAATGATAGATTCTTGAATGTGACTTGCCTAAGTAGTTTGGTTTCACAGTTAAAAATGCAAAGTATTTGGTGAATATTAAAAATACAGTAATATGAAATAAGTGGAGTATGGCAGCAGAATACTTAAGGCATCTAGCTACTAATCTAGAGGCATGAGTTTGTTCCAGTCTCACACTGAAAGCTGTCCCTAGCTTTAAATATGGTCCAGCTTTAAATATGTAGGTGAAGGTGGCCAGATTTCATTCTAGCCACCCCTTTTCCAGTGTGCCTTTCTCCTGATAGCCCAACAGGCCTCTTGGCTCAAGCACACTTTTGACTTTTCATTTGAACAGAACCTAGATATCTCCACGAGTCTTTTATTCTTTGGTTGTAATCCTTGCCCACTCAGATGTGGTCTCCTGAACTGCACATTCACATATTCTTTCTCATAAACAAATGCCCTTCTGCTATGGTATCAAAGAAGGGAACATCTGGAATCCATTTTAACTTTCAGCTTTGCAAAGGATTGTTGCTATTACACAGTGGGCTTATCTTTTGCACTGGAACTCCTTGGTGTTGGAGAATCAAAAGTAACATGTAAACCAGATCTAGATGTCCACAAAGTTGTATCTTCTTTGTGGCTGGTGTTGTAAACAAAAGTGAGCTGGAGTCAAAGTGGAAGTTCTAAGCAACCTGTATGGTAGCAGTGAAGGAGCTGGCAATACGGTCTTCACCATTATCGGAGTCTGCCTCCTCCATGATATCAAAATATGTTCCCTTTCAGTGGAAATCTCAGCTTCACTTGGTAAGATGGCTATAAACCTGCAACACAGATTTCATTTTGTTTCATAGCACACTTGTATTTCATGCACCACTGCAATAACTGTTGCACCTCTTAAAACTAAGTCCCCCCATGGTTGTTCTATTTAGTATAGCTTTATATATGGCTCACAGCAGTGTTCAGGAAATATGGATTACTCCAAAGGGAATTAGGTGGAATGAAGGAAAAAGACATGTTTTTTTAATTTCTGCTCCTTAAATAACATTTCCAAGCTCATTTTATAATTTAAATTGTGGTGCTGTGTTGTGAGATAAAATAGTTAACATTTTTAAGCCATGACTTAATATTTTTTTGGTTCTTCTTTAGTTCCATAGTAGACCAAGTCATAACAGCTACATTTTAAAAAGATTTAAATACAAATGGTTTCAGTGTCATTGCTAGGTCCATAATAAAAATTATTTTAATGGTCCAAGGAGGTAAACAGACTATTAGATTTAGTCAAAAGAACACAAATGTTCCACAGTAAGCTATTCTATATGTGCTGTGTGGATCTTTCCAATTTGGCATGCCCTCCTTATACTGTGTCCAGCACTTTGGATGAATAAATCCCACTTCACAGAAGTTAAAATAATATTGAAATCCTGTCAGCTGGGGCTGACCAGTGGTTATGTTTTCCACAGGGTAATGCATTTGCAAGGATGTCAATCTCATTCCGCTGTGCGGCTCCCTTCGATGGACACTTTTCCACAATAATAACAAGGCACATTCTCATGCTTTCTGTGGGTCAGTGTCCTTGGCAGGTCTTGCAGCACATCTGTCTGAAGTATGCTCGACTGCAGAACTTGAACTTCAACACCAGTGGGCAATATGCCACTTTGTTCACGTCTTTGCACTCTAATAATTAAAGGCATTAAAGAGAAAAAATCAGAAATAAAAATTAAAGTACAAAGAAAATTTGACATTTAACATGCTGCTTCTCTATCCATCCACCTTGCCCTCTTTGTAACCACTCTTTCTAGTCCAGCCAAGTGCACACAATATTTTTTAAAAAGCCATAAAAATGTTTGCAGGGCTTATCTCCCAGACATTTAGAAGTGTGCCCACTTTGTCTTGAAAGAATTACCATTTATTGGGATAAATGATCACTTTAGACAGCTAGGAAATATGAGTCATTTTTCTTACAATACTTTTATATCTTCTTTCTCAGGAGTTATTTTATTCATCCATGAGAGGTTATCCAAAATCTAACACGATTCACACTATTTGGTACCATGCCTGTGCATTTGTAAGAATACTTGAAATAGAATATGCATTGCAGCTAACGGGGTGGAGAAAACAACAAGTGTTATAAATAAAGACACCAACAGTGTGAGTTCAGTGACCGGACTGAATGGTGGATTATACTTTAGGCTTGGTTCCATACATCCACGCTGTCTTTTATGCAGGAGGAAAAGCCATTTTTATGCCTGTAATAGACATGTAAGAGCTTTTTTTCATAGTTGTGTTTTCCCTATATTCTGGGCTTACTGCCTCAGCAGCCCTTGTCATACTGGCAGGTAACTCTTCCAGGAAGGGAGAACAAGAGCTCAACCACACAGAGGAAGGATTACTTCTTTTCCATCCCACACAGGTTGTATCTAAAGTGACTTGTGGGTGTACGTTACAGGAGCACTGATGGAGTATGCTGTGGTTCTCCTCTGGCTCAGTTTCCCTTCTGTAGAAAGAAGGTGGGAATAGGGAATGGAATAGTTTGGTCCATGCCCAGTTCTTATTCTGATTATAGCTGGAGATACAGCTGTATCTGAGATCTCAATGGTACACTCAGGTTCTACAGCTCAGATGTTGCTACTGCAGATTTGCTTTGCACTGGAGTCGATATTGTGGTAGATGCCTGATAGGGGATTTTTAGTTAAAAGCATTTCCACAGTTTCTTCCAGACTGATATTAAAATAGGATTTTGGCAAGGAGCCAAAGATGGCAGAAGATGGAAGAGCTGTATACTTAGAAAAAGCAAAACCCACAACTTTGAATTGCAAAAATAAAGTGGTGGGAAGAATTAAATGAGATTAATTTCTCAGAAAATAATTTGTCTCAAAAGAATGCTGTAAATTTTTACTGGTTTAAGGTTACATTTGTTACTGGCTTCCTCCTACAATCTTTCTCAAATTACAACAGCTATAAAGAAAATGTGAATAAAAAGGAGAGGAACTAGCAGTACTTTGACTATTGTCATATTTTGTATTGATTTGATATCTAGAAGTGAAGACTGGAGGCCATGATGCTGTTGCTCCAAGGCCTGACAGAACAACAGTCTTTGACTCCAAGATGTCTGTAAGCCAAATATGAAAGACACAACAGACAGACACACCAAACAGGTAGGAAAAGAAAAAAGTAACAATGAAACAAACACAATCATCATGTACAATACTTCAGCTACTCCTATTTGTCTTCCTTCTACATATGACCTCCTAGTACAATATTTTTTGCTCCAGAACAGATTATGGACAGTGCATTCATGCTGCAAGCATACTATAGTAGCAAGTTAAGTGCAGATGGGACTTTTTAGTATTTGAACCTAGGAAAGCATTAGTGAGGTTGAACTTCAGGGTCTGTACTGAACAGTATTTCCGATAATGGAAATGTGCATGCTTCTAGCTAGACAAGTAGAGGTCATGAAATGATTTAAATTTTCATTTCATTAACATAGATATAGTGCTTTTGTTGTTTTTTTTTACTCCACCTACCCAATGTTTTATGTACTACTTTTCTACTTTTTTTAATTCTCAATTTGGAAACAGAGTTGGATGCCAGCAGAAAAGACATTGGGGGTAATTAGTTGAAACAGACATATTTCTCTATCAGCAACTGCACATGGTCACTACTTTATTTCAAAAACTCTTCCCAAAAGAGATAAAATATCTTCCAGAAATATCTAAGGTCCTTGTGTTTGTGGATACTAGGAATATAGGAGAGACAGATGGTGAATTATAAATGAAGTGAGGAAAAAAAGGGTTCACTTGATCTTGACGAAATGTAAAAAGTTCACTCAATCCCCAAAATAACCCTCATATATATTGTATTTAGTTAAATACAGGTAAAGCCACTAACTTCATTTTTGATAAAAGTAGGATTTGATATTATCCCATTTCATATTTCCTTATGTTATTCTTCCTCTTGACTAAAACTGGACCCTGTTCAGCCAATGCCATTTGGACATCAGTGAGACAATATTCTGGAAGTTGCCCACAACTTCTGTTATAAAAATCAGTTTTGAAATATATATGGTGGCTGATGAAGTAGCCTATTATTCATAGGACTGTGGTTGAACGGAAGAGGTTTAGCAGAGCCCTTTTTGTTCCTAGTAACTACTGTTAATAACTTTAAATAATCTGCATGCATTAATCTCTTCTTTCCTGAACTTTGTGGCCAGATCAGACAATATTATGATATTAAGTATCACATTACAGTAATAAAAACACAGAATGTCACTGTGCCTTCAGCTAAAGAGATTGCAAAGACATACCACAAAAAATACAAGGAAAACTGAAATGACATAAAAATAGATAAAATAGTTTTTCAGGAAACGTTTCAGATGGCCATTAGCAGTCTAGATTCATCAGATATATATATACACACACACATACACTTAGAGAATAAAATCATTCTGAATACATTTCAAATTGTGTGGTACATACTGCCTGTAGTTCACTTCCAACAGCAAATGTAATGTTACCCTCATCAGTGGCAGTCTGTCAAAACCTCGTCTACAATATTCTAAATCTCCAATGAAGAGTTTAAAGAAAACAAAGAGCTAAAGCAGATGTAAAATATGACAAGATACATTGTAACTTTTACTATTTCTATATTCCCAAAATTTTGACTCTTATTTTATGTAAACAACCTTTACTTTCCCCAAGAAAGTGCTTTTAAACTTTTCTAACATGATCATTATACTGCGGAGTGGCTCAAGCTTTCTCAAACACATGTATGTACTTATCTTGGGTTACCAAAATTAAATTGTCCAGAAAGTGATAAATGGGTCCCATAGGCTGTGAACACTGGAGTTTGGGGAGTGAAGGGAATCAGGAGGTTTGCTGGGGTTTGAAATGGGAAGGGAATGCCCTCAGCTAGTCTGACCCTGCTGCAAACCAATGACCTGTTGTTGAAGTTGCTTTTGCCCCACAGTGGGGCCCAAAGCACAAGGCAGTGCTACTAGGTGGCATGTGGACAAAGTCTCTGCATGTGAGCAGATATGCTCTGCTATGCACATGGACTCCAAAGGGGCAGAACCCTCTCTCTGAGAGGCCTGACTCCTTCCCTGAAACCCAAATACAGATACGCAGTTCACATCCTGGAGAGAGACAGATGCAGGCATACAGGCACAGAATACTTCTTGCACAAATACATCCACAAGGAAATAACAGAACTGAAATACTTCTTGCTTAGAAAGTATTATCTTTCCAAAAATAGTTGTGCTCTTTAGGATTAATTAGTTCTTGAAATCTTAAAAGCTTTCCATCACCTCTAGTATGCCTCCCTATTTAAAGGGTAACGCTTTACTAACACAAGAGATGTCAGCTCCTCTTGTGCCTAAGAGGATTTTTTTTAAGTCAAGTGTAAGCAAAAAATGTGCAATACATGCACGTTATTCTGCAAACACTGAGTTTGTGCTTCATAAATTCAGAATTTAATAGTAGCTTTGAAATGTTTATGAATTAGGTTATACATTTAAGAAATGCTTGCCAAAATATTGAAAAAAAACACCTTTAAGACAATTTTTTTGTCTAATTTGGGAATAGGGCACTCAGTATTTCATGGACTGCAACTAGGTTCTTCTGAAAGCTGGCAGAGGTCTCGCGATCGCTCGCCCTTGTTCTCATGGGGGACTTCAACTTCCCAGATGTCTGCTGGAAATATAACACAGCAGAGAGGGAACAGTCCCGGAGGTTCCTGGAGTGCGTGGAAGACAACTTCCTAACACAGCTGGTGAGGGAGCCAACTAGGGAAGCGCCCTACTGGACCTACTGTTTGTTAACAGAGAAGGCCTTGTGGGGGATCTAAAGGTTGGAGGTCATCTTGGGCAGAGTGATCACGAAATAGTAGAGTTTTCAATTCTTGGAGAAGCAAGGTGGGGAGCCAGCAGAACGGCAACCTTGGACTTCCGAAGGGCAGACTTTAGCCTGCTTAGGAGCATGGTTGAGAGAATCTCTTGGGAGACAGTCCTGATGGGCAAAGGTGCCCAGGAAGGCTGGTCATACTTCAAGCAGGAACTCTTAAAAGCACAGAAGAAGGCCATCCCCATGTCCCGAAAAACAAGCCGACGGGGAAGAAGACCAGCCTGGCTAAATAGAGAGCTTTGGCTGGACCTCAGGCACAAAAGGAAAGTTTACGTTCTTTGGAAAAGGGGGTTGGCAACTTATGAGGAATACCAAGATGTAGTGAAGCTATGCAGGGGGAAAAATTAGAAGGGCCAAAGCCCAAGCAGAACTCAGCTTGGCCACTGCGGTTAAAGATAATAAGAAGAGGTTCTTTCAGTATATCAACAGAAAAAGGAAGACTAGGGAAAATGTAGGCCCACTGATGAATGAGATGGGCGCCCTAGTGGTGGAAGACACAGAGAAGGCGGAGTTACTGAATGCCTTCTTTTCTTTGGTCTTCACTGCTAAAGCTGTCCCTCATGAATCCCAGACCCTGGAGGCAAGGGGGAAGGTCTGGAGAGAGGAAGACTTTCCCTCAGTTGAGGAGGACTGGGTCAGAGACCACTTGGCCAAGCTGGACATCCATAAGTCCATGGGCCCTGACGGGATGCACCCGCGAGTGCTGAGGGAGCTGGCAGATGTTATTGCTAGACCATTCTCCATCATCTTTGGAAGGTCATGGGGAACAGGAGAGGTGCCTGAGGACTGGAAGAAGGCCGACATCGCTCCTATCTTCAAGAAGGGCAAGAAGGGAACTACAGGCCGGTTAGTCTCACCTCTGTCCCTGGGAAGGTAATGGAGCGACTTGTTCTGGATGTCATCTCCAAACACGCTGAAGAACAGGAAGTTATTGGAAGTGGTCAACACGGATTTACCAAGGGTAAATCATGCTTGACCAATCTGATAGCCTTCTATGATGTTATAACTGGTTGGCTGGATGAGGGGAGAGCAGTAGATGTCATGTACCTTGACTTCAGCAAGGCTTTTGACACTGTCTCCCATGACATCCTCATTAGGAAGCTGAGGAAGTGTGGGCTAGACGAGGAGACAGCGAGGTGGATTGATTGAGAGCTGGCTGTGTGACAGAACTCAGAGGGTTGTGATTAATGGAGCAGTGTCAAGTTGGAGGCCTGTAACCAGTGGTGTCCCCCAGGGGTCAATACTCGGTCCAATCTTGTTCAATATAGTCATCAGTGACCTGGATGAGGGGACAGAGTGTATCCTCAGCAAGTTCGCTGACGATACCAAACTGGGAGGGGTGGCTGACACTCCAGAGGGCCATGCTGCCATCCAGCGTGACCTGGACAGGCTGGAGTGCTGGGCAGAGAAGAACCTCATGAGATTCAACAAGAGCAAATGTAGGGTCCTACACCTGGGGAGGAAGAATCCTAGGCACCAATATAGGCTAGGGGTGGACCTGCTGGAAAGCAGTTCTGAGGAGAAGGATCTGGGGGTCCTGGTAGATAGTAAATTATCCATGAGCCAGCAATGTGCCCTTGTCGCCAGGAAGGCCAATGGAATCCTGGGCTGCATAGGGAAAAGCGTGGCCAGTAGGTCAAGGGAGGTCATTCTCTCCCTCTCCTCGGCACTGGTGAGGCCACAACTGGAATACTGTGTCCAGTTCTGGGCTCCCCAGCTCAAGCGGGACAGGGAACTACTGGAGAGAGTCCAGCGTAGGGCAACAAAGATGACTGGGGGATTGGAGCACCTCCCTTATGAGGAAAGGCTGAGAGAGCTGGGACTCTTTAGCCTGGAGAAGAGAAGGCTGAGGGGAGACCTTATTCTTGCTTCTAAGTATCTAAAGGGTGGGTTGAAGGAGGATGGAGGCAGACTCTTTTCAGTGGTTCCCAGTGACAGGACGAGGGGCAATGGGCACAAGTTGGAACATAGGAAGTTCCATTTAAACATAAGAAAAATCTTCTTGACTTTGAGGGTGACAGAGCACTGGAAGAGGCTGCCCAGGGAGGTTGTGGAGTCCCCTTCTCTGAAGATTTTCAAGACCCGCCTGGATGCAGTCCTGAGTAATGTGCTCTAGGCATTCCTGCGTCAGCAGGGGAGTTGGACTAGATGATCTCTAGAGGTCCCTTCCAACTCTGAAAATTCCGTGATTCCGTGATTCCATGAAAGGATGTAGGTATTTTAAATTGTTAAATGAACTTTGAGATTACATTTACTTTTGAGCCATTTGAGCCACTTAACCACTTACAAATAATCACTGGTTTCCAGTAAATACCTTTGATATGGGACAAAAGCAAACATAGGGTGCTAAGTGCAATGTGTTGGGAACTGTATCTACTGGAAGACATTGTGCTATATCTTTTTCCCCTCAATTCTTCCTAGGACTTATTAGCTCAAGCCAAGTACTGTGCTAATGAGGCTGCATGGCTGTCAGTAATGAGCTGGCTCATGTCTGGCCAACTCTGAGTGCAGGCCAAAGACCTGAATTCCATCTGGAACACCATGTAAGTGGTTTTCAACATTTTCAATTTGTGGCTCACAAAAATTTTCCAGTGAACGTGTAGGTCCCTGGAAAACTCTATTGCCAACAGGCTTGCTTTTCATAGTTTCCCTGCAGAGTTCTACTTTAAAGAAGTCCATGGCCACCCAGTGTCCATAGATCACACACAGAAAATCCCTGATTGTATTCATCTATGAGAGATCAGTGTATTTTCCTGATAATATTAAAGAATTACTAACATAATGACTATAAATGAAAACATGACTTTTTCGTCTTGAAATTAAGAGGAGATCAAGACTAACCATGCACTTAGAAGTACTTTATTACTTCCTTACTTTGGAGAAAGGCATCTGTGTTTGGAAATAAAATAACTGTTAGCCTTTGAACTTTAAAGGACAGAATGTTTCTGTCGTGGTTTGGGCCGGAATGGCCACGGAGGCGGACAACAGATGCTCTCCCCCACCTCTCTTCAAAGAAAGGCAGGAGAGAAAGAGAGACTTATGAGTTTAGAAGGAACTAAACTACTTTAATGAAATATTAATAATAAAATTAAAAAAATGAAATATATACAAAACTGTATCAAGTTCCCAGGATGATGATCACGTCACCAGCAGGCACTGGGGAAGTCCCAGACTGGACTCAGTGACAGATGGGAACTGGATTCCGGATCTGGATTCAGGATCAGGATCAAAGGCAGACAAACAGAGTCCTCCTCAGATGCCGGCCATTGAAGAAAGTGGGCTGACCCTTTGATCCCTCAGCTTTTATCCTGAGCATGAGGCAGATGGGATGGAATACCCTGTGGGTCAGTTTTGGGTCCCCTGTCCTATCCGCTCCTCCCCGCAGGTGTGACCCCTCTACGCTTTTCCGCTTCCAACCCTCCAATGGGGCAAGTAACAAAGTTGGCTGGCCTTGGTTGTTATAGCAATAAGGATAAGCAAGAGCCTCTCTGCATCCCATTCCTTGGCATCAGCTATAAACATGGGTCTTATCACTCTGAGAGTGAACAGTTTTCTGCACAACATGCTGCTAATTTCATCAGTTAGAAGAGGCCTAGCTAAAAAGTAAAGTTACTGAACAAAATTGGTCCTGATTTACCTCAAACCAGGACAGTTTCCTAGATTGATAATAATCACCTAAAGATTACTTAAGAGCGTGAAACACAAAAATGGGAATTAAAGTAACCAAGTAAAATTCTGTTATGAAGATGCTTTTCAAATGACAACATGGGATGATAAGCCTCTATTTAAAATTTAAACTTCCAAGCAGTAAATTACAGTGCTCATAGTGAATCTTCAGTGCATTTCTGGGAAGATTTTAGTATGCTGTATTTCATTAGAGACATCTCAAATTGACAGACTTTAATGACAACTTTGAATCTGTGGCATGAACGTGAATGGATACAGAAGGTATTAAATGAACACCAAATCAGGGAAGACTGTATCATAAATTTGTCTTTTTTTGATTTAAAATCAGAGTATTTGTTTCATATAAATAGGATATTAAACTTTGGTGTAGTTGGAAAACCTGTGTAAAAGATACTCCATTATATACTCCACAGAGATTAGTTACATTAAAAGGAGCAGCTTTAGTGACATTGCGAAGTCAAGCACTCAAAATTTAGGGAATACCTGTTTTACGAGAACTATTATTGCTGTGCATTCTTTATTTTTGGACATGTGTGTTTTGGTAATTTTTGATTCCTCTTCCCCTTCCACACAAAATGGAATGTACTCATCTGGTGAGCAACTATTCTAAATTTTTACAGTCCATAAGGAAACTTTTTTTTCCTGCCTAGCACTCAAATTGTACTTTGATGACAGAATTTCCTAATAGGTTAGCTTGGACAATTTATGAGTCCAAATCTGGAGCCTTTCATAAACATTAATAAGCTTATTTTGACATTATTATCTAAAATATCCTCTAGGAAAAATATGTTATGATGAAGTTAGTTAATAGTCTGATTAAATTAGGCTGTATTATGTAAAAAATACTGTAATTATTTCAAACAGGCATTATAAATCCAAGAAATTCAAAGTTAATTAGAAGAAGCTGAAAAGTCAAAGTATAAGATCAGGCTTGTAGCACCCTGGAGCATTAAATCTGTGGTCTCAGTCTTTCAATGAACATGCAATCAACTATTTTTGCCACTACATTATCATGTTAACCACTGATGGAGCAGGTTCAGCGTATGAGAAGTATATAATGCTTCCCCTGCTATGATGGACATTTCCATTGAACTGGAAAATTAATGACACAAAATGATAGTATTTTGTCTGTGACTTGGCCTATATATTTTTATGGGTGGTTTTTTTAAACGAAGAACCTGTATTTACGTTTTTATTGACTTCACCTTTGAACTACAATGACTAATTAGAAAATAATTGTAAAAAATTCATTCACAGTCTGAGATGATGTAATGCAGACTTTTACTAATAAATTAATGCAGTAATACTGACCATGTGTCACTTTACTCTTTCCAGAATAAATTATATTAAGATGGCAAACTTACCTTCTGTGTTGGAAATGGGAGTACTGTCACATTTACTTTCACACTGCTGCATTGATGGAGGTCTAAGTGTTTCTGGACACTCACTGGATGCTTGTCCAGTGTATGAGAGGCACTGTACTGTTCGCATCTGTTGCCCAAGACCACACTGTGCAGAACACTAAAAATAAGAGATAGAAAAGTAAAACAACTTGGATCCAATTTTTAAATGTAAACCAAAATAACAGGAAAGCAATCAGGAACAGTACACATACACAAATTTAAAAAAAAAAAGACAACCATCTGAAGAGATTTGATTAATACATAAAATAATTTTCATAAAATAGCTTAGATTTGGGGTTTTTTTTGACAGTATATACGACCACTTGTCTTTCAAAGAAAATAAAACACAATGCAATGTTAGCTCCCTGAACAGTTTGGATTTGAGGTATAAGAATATAATTTACACTATTTCTTATATCATGTCTGAGTTTAAGTTCATGTTTTCAAGAGAGAAATCATTTACTTTAGAACAAAGAAGAAAACCCGAGGAGAACAAGAATTCAAATCTGCTAGAGCACTATTTTATGGAAAAAGAAAGTATCTTTCAAACAAAAATACTTTGCTGTTTCAAATTATTTTTTAATTTCAATAACTAAACAGTGTTTTTAGGACATATCAACTTAAGATAAACGTG
>VFFE01007641.1:162214-189097 GCA_008921705.1 Burhinus oedicnemus | reverse complement strand
GAAACTATCACTCAAACAAAAATACTTTGCTGTTTCAAATTATTTTTTAATTTCAATAACTAAACAGTGTTTTTAGGACATATCAACTTAAGATAAACGTGCACCTGGACAGCTAGCATAAAAGAAAAGTCAAATAAACTGTAATACCACAAATTATTGTCCCTTGGTTAGTTAAGCTAAGGTGGTTTATTTTCATTAGTGGCAAATTACTCAGCAAACTTAGAAACTGAAATATCAAGCTATTGTTTAATAACAGGTCATTGATCACAATTGAGATGCAAAAACATTATGAAAGAAGGAAATTCAGTATATCCTATTTAGAAACACTGAATAATGGCAGCACCATTCAGCCTGTGCTGTAACAATTTAGATCCCTGTCTGGTAATTAAGCGTATTTTATGTAAAATTATATAGATCTCGAAAGGTTTTTTGGGTGGCTACATATCTAAGTAAAATTGTAATTGGCTTTGCATTTCCATCCTGTTTTTCAACTAAGTTAAATGTGTTTTAAAATACTAAGCCTTGCAACATTGCTGTATTCCAAAATCCCCTTCTAAAAAGCTGTAATAAGGACTATTTAATTTTTTTTAAAATTGTCGTGGTTTGGGCCGGAATGGCCACGGAGGCGGACAACAGATGCTCTCCCCCACCTCTCTTTTCAAAGGGAGAAGGAACAGAGAGAAAGGAGACTTATGAGTTTAGAAGGAACTAAACTACTTTAATGAAATATTGATAATAAAAAGAAAAATAATGAAATATATGCAAAACTGTATCAAGCTCCCAGGATGATGATCACGTCACCAGCAGGCACTGGGGAAGTCCCAGACTGGACTCAGTGACAGATGGGAACTGGATTCCGGATCTGGATTCAGGATCAGGATCAAAGGCAGATGAACAGACAGAGTCCTCCCAGGACGCCGGCCATTGAAGAAAGAGGGCTGACCCTTTGATCCCTCAGCTTTTATACTGAGCATGAGGCAGATGGGATGGAATACCCTGTGGGTCAGTTTTGGGTCACCTGTCCTGTCTGCTCCTCCCCGCAAGGGTGACCCCTCTACGCTTTTCCACTTCCGACCCTCCAATGGGGCAAAGAACAAAGTTGGCTGGCCTTGGTTGTTATAGCAATAAGCAGGAGCCTCTCTGCATCCCATTCCTTGGCATCAGCTATAAACATGGGTCTTGACACTCTGAGAGTGAACAGTTTTCTGCACAACATGCTGTTAATTTCAGCAGTTAGAAGAGGCCTAGCTAAAAAGTAAAGTTACTGAACTAAATTGGTCCTGTTTAACTTCAAAAGAAGAAAAAAATGCATATGGAAACTCATCCAGTAGAAACTAGATTACTGACAGTAAATCCTTTATAGTTCAGCAGACAACTATCATTCAAAATAACATTTCAGTCTGAGACAAACAGGGGAGAAGCTTTTGATTTAGTCATGGGAACCATCTCTTATCCATTTCCAGCAATATCTTATCCTTAAGGTTACTAATGTGTAGGAGATTAACAGCAATAAATACTTATATGAACTATCTTACCTGTCCCCAGTCTCCAGCAACCCAGCGAGGAGGAGGACATCGGCCTAAACTACAGCGGATGCGCACTGAAGGTTTGCTTTCCTCTTGGCATTGCGCGACTGGAAAAGTTTTTAAAAGATCGCTGCTTTTGCACAGAACAATTCGGTGTTTGAATCCCGGGCCACACTTTGGTGTGCACTGAAAAAATATTTATATAAATGAATAATGAAAATCTCAGTAAAAAGTCAATAAACATCAGAAATGCTATTATGGAAAATAGAAGAATATATTTATGTTGTTATAATTAAACTATAATCACAATTTTCCATAGATTATAATGATAATTTTACAATGTTTAGAAACATAAACAAGCTGACTGATGATTGCTTTATTAAGTTAAAGTTTTTATAAGTTTTAATTTGATAAAAGCAGATTTCCTTTGCTATTTATATTTAGGCTATTGTGTTACTATTTACTTTTATATATAAAAAGCCTTTAGTTAGGTTTAAGAAAAGCACTTTGCTGCAAAGTAGAAAGGTCTGCCACATGTAACATTATTATGAAACAAACTTGAGTGTGCATTTCAGAAATTAAAAGTAGAACTCTCTGTTCTTAATATGACCTTAGTACAGTCTTTCTCCACCTCACTTACAGACCACTGAGCTACAATGAACACATCTTTCCCCAATAAACATATGGGAAGATAAATGCTTTACTGGATTCCACAGAAACCAGATTATTGGTACAGAGCAATACTGTACCCTCTCCCCTACAATGAATCCTTTCCTTTCCTTTCCTTTCCTTTCCTTTCCTTTCCTTTCCTTTCCTTTCCTTTCCTTTCCTTTCCTTTCCTTTCCTTTCCTTTCCTTTCCTTTCCTTTCCTTTCCTTTCCTTTCCGTTTTCTCACAGTTCTTGTTTTTCCTCCTTTTATCGCTTATTCTAACAACAAGCAGATAATAAAACAGTAATTTGAAAAGAAGCAGGTCTGAAGACCTTCCCCAAATCAGTCCCTCTTTAACAGTTGAGCAGGAGTTTTTGCAAGCACAGTTTTAGAAATCCCTATAGGCATGTTAACCTTTATCCCATAAGCATATCTGCAGTATTTGAATCAGAGTCAATTTCTGATACCATAAATCCTGCACACAGATTATGCTAAACTGGTCGAGTGGAACAGCCTTTCATATGAAAGCAGTTGCAGAGACAAAACATTATCTAGTAAATAATACTATGTTGAACTGAAGCAAAATTCAAGAGGTGGCGTGCTGAAGACCTTCCACCCATCAAAACAAGTTATTATATAATTGGGGGAAAACAAAAAACCCTAAGATTCATTTTCAGAAAATTACTTGAGTGATCCAAACTTTACTGTTGTATGCCTAATTCTGAAGCATCTCTGCCTAACCAAAAAAGAACAGAAAAGAGACAAGGTTGAAAGGACCCGCCTGCCATTGCAAGAGTACTACAGAGTAGCAATCAGTTCACTTTTGTCGTGGTTTGGGCCAGATTGGCCCAATCCGGTGGAATGACAGATGCTCTCTCTCTCCTGCTCCACTCGGGAGAACAGCAGGAGACAGAGAGGCTTGAAACCCCTCAGAGTTGCACAGAGCTGTGTTCTGCACTCTAGGTGTTGCATTCTAAAACCTGAAATATTATAAAAATGCAAAAAAGCAAGCTACCACCAGCCCACTCTTAAAATAGCCAGCTATTGCTGTACCTCATATGGAACTCAGTTCATTAGACATGATTGTGGTGGTGCAATCCCCTCCCCACTCTTAGGCCATTCGGTACTTGGCATGATTTCCTCCCCACCTGGGCTACATAATAATACCATGACCAGAATGATACATAATGGTCTAACATGAAAGAAAGAAAGGGTGGAGAGCAACGGACTAGAACACTACAGCAACCCCTTAGTGTATCTGGTTCCCATGGCTCCTACCGTTTGAAGGCAGGGAATAACAGACCAGAACACTATGGCAACCCCCTAGTGTACCTGGTTCTCATGGCTCCTACCATTTGAAGATAATAACTATAATCGATCACTCCTGACAACATATGGATCATGGCCACAGAGACCGGGATATCAGGACCACAAGTCCTAGCACGTCCTGGGCTTGCGTAACCGATGGAAAGTACTGGACTACTCCATTGTCTGAGCTGGGCCGGAGTGGAAAAGTACCCGACGGAAGTCAATTATCTCGGATCCTATAAGTAGCGATTGTGGTAAAGACTCTTTGAGCAGGCTGCGGCCAGTATCTCCCCTGAGTTGGGATGCTGTCTCAGGCAACCACCTTGAGGACTAGAAGGCCAGGGTGAGACAATCCCTCTCGAGCCTCAATTACCACCTATTGAGGAATGCCAATGCATTTTAACTATAGACTAGTTCATCCACCTCTCCACTTATATGTTTACGATATGATAAGTATACATTAACTCTATGGATGTGGATGTTCTTCCATTTGTCCATGCATGCATAGGAGTTAGAAGGGGTACCTGCTGGCTTGATAAAGTCGTGCAATATTAAGGGATCTTTGATCTCAGCGGTTATAAACCGGGGGGGGGAGGTGTGTGTAGGTGTGTGTGCATGCGCATTTATATGCTTTGCTTATATGTATATGCATATGTGCTTTTGCTCATATGTATATGTATTGGTTTGGGATACCTTATAGTAAGTTAGTGTGAATCTGGTCATCTTCAAATCTGTAATCGAGTCGCTGTTCAGTTATTTAGTTAAATCCCTTTGTAAACCTTTAAATCGGTTAATGATTAAGTGCTGCTAAAATTCAACCTCTTGATCTACCTCAAATCACGACTAAAATTTGAACTGCTGCTAAATCATAACTGTGTCTAATACTTCCATCCGTGACAATGCTCTAAGAATGCCTTCTAAATTGAGGCCTTTGGCGAAGATACGAGGAGAAACGTCTAGTGTGTGAATCACCGTGTGGTTTTGGCAAGAGGTTGGCACTCAGCTACTCTTATGTGTCAAGACAGGTAAGTAGAACTTCCAATAACCAGTGAATAAATGTCAAAACCCAATGTACCTATGGAGTTTCATAATCTCTAGAATGTGGTAGCAAATAAGCAAGAGTTTGAGGATCAAAGTTTGAGTTTAGGTACATCCGTTTTCTAGTCTGGCTTGAAGACACTTTCTTTTATCTATGTCTAAGCTGCCATTTGAGAAAAATCTGCTACCAGAAGAAAACAACATCCCTTAAGAAAACCACTTTTTTGGAGTCATAGTCAAAATTCCACTAAATAAGATGGACTACACCCTGTCCCCAGAAATTAAAGTAAGGAAATAGGTTGTCTACAATAACACTGAATCACCATCAGTAGAATTTAACAAAAAATTTATGTCTCCACAGCAAATGAAAGACAGAATACACAGACAAAAAAACCCAGGAAACAGCGTCTCCCATTACCACATGCTTCTAGAATTTTTGACTCACTCAGTGGAAGTCCTGACTAACAATAATAAGAATTCAAAGTAAATGTGCTTGTCTGATAAGGCTCTTCCCAAGAAATCCTTAGATTATCTTTTGTTGGTTTATATTTTATTATGTGTAAAAATATAAAAGAAGTAATTTACAGTGGGCAGAATAATTCAGTCAAAGCTCAACTACTGCAAAGCGCAAAAAATTTTATGGCAAAACTGATGTTACCTGAGAATGACTACATTCTGCTAGGCAAGCCACTGTTAGCTTTAATTACTATTTGATGTAACCACTTTTACATTCTCCTAAAAGCATTATTTAATCTCTATGTTTAGAAAATGTTTTTGTTTCTCTGACCAAAAAGATACAGAATATCTTGCTAATTATCATTGAAGACTAAAAAAAGTATAACTATATTGATGCTCAAGTGCATTAGTATATAAAAGTTCTAAAACTGCTTAATTTGTATCAAGTATTGCTTGTTTTGACTATAAAAACAAAGCTTTAGAACTTGCATTCCAGAGAAAAGTAGCAAGATTTGCCATTGGCTTCAATGGAAGCAGTATTCAACTCTTTCACATTTTGAGTTCACTCTTGTTTTCATTTTCATGCTTCCGTCAGAAAATCATATAAATACATACATATATATAAATGTTCATATGTATACTACTATAGGGATTTAGATACACTATATTTCTGAGAACACTGAACAGGAAAAAAAGCCATTTTTCTCATTGTATTAAAATGGTATCACCAGTCAAGACACTCTGCCAAGCTACACCAGGTAAAATTCATACCAGAAAGAAGTCAGCACTTTTTCACAATCCTGATGAAATACCACCACAACCAGAAGCTTAGCAGAGCTTTAATCTTTAGATTAGAACATTTTTGTTCAAAATTATAACACATTTCTATTGTATAAAAGCCTGGTTGTGAAGGCCTTTAAAAGCTGTTCAAGCTTCTTATGAGGCTGGAAATGTTGATGGATCTAAGGATGATGTATTAGTGAGTAAAGTCTAGACGAGGTAGCTAAAGAGGAATAGTATATAGTCAACATATATTTATGGCTCTGTAACATGTCATATGGATACTATTATTTGTTAGTACTGAGATGATGCCCAGATATTACAATCAGAAATAAAGTACCATGATAACACACACAAAGAACTTACAAACTATCAATGCCATGGACGTGGTATGAAAGAGTCTTCAGCTGAACATCCCTTTATACTCATCCATTCTTTCCTTCTCACTCCTTTCCTTTCTACTCTTTCCAAGTGAGAGTCATTTCCAAAGGGCTGGAATACACTAACTTTTCAGGTAGGGACAAGGCCCATTTAAAACCTTTTTCTGCCTTGATTATGGTACCCTACTTCTTGTGTGAAATGCTGGCTAACAGTGGGGTTAAAAAAAAGAAAGAAATTGTTCTGCATGTAGACCAAGACACATTTTAAGATTCAGCTGCAACCACATGGAGAGCCAGTGCAGGAGCAGGCTCCTGGCAGGACCTGTGAACCCATGGAGAGAGGAGCCCACGCTGGAGCAGGTTTGCTGGCAGGACTTGTGACCCATGCTGGAGCAGTCCATTCCTGAAGGACTGCAGCCCATGGGAAGGACCCATGTTGGAGAAGTTTGTGGAGGACTGTCTCCTCTGGGAGGGACCCCACGCTGGAGCAGGGGAAGAGCGTGAGGAGGAAGGAGTGGCAGAGATGACGTGTGATGAACTGACTGCAACCCCCCTTCCCCAGCCCCTGCGCCACTCAGGGGAGGAGGAGGTAGAGAATATGGGAGTGAAGTTGAGCCCAGGAAGAAGGGAGGGGTGGGGGGAAGGTGTTTTAAGATTTGGCTTTTTTTCTTATTACCCTACTCTGATTTGATTGGTAATAAATTCATTTCCCCAAGTTGAGTCTGTTTTGTCTGTGACGGTAACTGGTGAGTGATCTCCCTGTCCTTATCTCAACCCACAAGCCTTTCATTATATTTTCTCTCCCCTGTCCAGCTGAGGAGGGGGAGTGATAGAGTGGCTTGGTGGGCACCTGGCATCCAGCCAAGGTCAACCCACCACAATTTATCTACACAACAAGTTTCTTCAGCTAAGAAGAACAGATGGAGATTATACAAGCATGAAATTCAAACAGCAAGGAGATGAACAACAGCTTCCATGGCAGCTCACAGCACTGTGATTTAACATGCAGATATTACTACTTTTAAGCACTGCAATAACACGTAGACTATTGTTAACTAATAATGGATGGTGTCTCCATCTGTGGTGATATTCAAAATCCGTCTGGACATGGTCCTGGGCAGTCGGCTCTAGGTGGTCCTGCTTGAGCAGGGGAAGTTGGACAAGATGACCTCCAGAGGTCCCTTCTAACCTCAATCATTCTGCGATTCTGTGAACTATATTACCTGTATTAAAAACTTATGGTAAGAGTTGTTCTGTACCACTTCTATGGGTGCTCACAGTGATGCTAGTAGGCCTCCTTCTTTATGCTTTGAATTTCGAGAGGCTGTAACAATTTTTGGAGCTAAAAGTATCCATACATAGAAGAGATCTGTACAACTACACGCACATTAATCTTTATAGTATGCAGTGATTTATAATTTATTTTGAATGAAAGACTGTTTAAAGGCAAGAAAATACACAGAAAATGGGATACAATGAATCATGGGTATATCATTGGCAGATCATTCCAGTTTACTCCAATAGTTTCCTTTCTTTTTTTAGACAAAGTAAGTGGAACAGTTCTAACTTACCTGGGCTTCAGTAAAGTATTTGAAAGGGGGATTACAACTGCATAAAGTTTAGGATTTCAGAGATGCAACCTGCAAAGACCTTCTAAAATCAGTCATGGGACTGATCTGATTAATATTTCTTTATAGTCTACTTAATGATGATCATACAAAAGTAGTTTCAGTTGTTCAGCATTACTGAAATTAGTGGCTAGCACAGTGTTATGGTTTGAGAAACCCACAACAATTTATTGTCGTTTAGACAATTATTCTATCACCCGATGACCCCTCCCCACCCAGGAAGGGGGAATCAAGAAGAAAACCAGGAAACCCAGGGGTTGAAATATAAACAGATTTAATAGAATAAGACTAAGTAATTAACAGTAATAACACTAAAGAACCAATAGTGATCCCGATACCAATCTAAAATATATAAGGATTATACTCAGCCAACTATATCAGTAGGAAGCTGTGCACTCCCAGCAGTGGACAGTAAATGTCGGACACTGCGAGTGCTAAAGCAGGGGAGGAGGAAGGGAAGGCCTCAGGGGTCCGGCACCGGGGCAAGGAGTCCTCTGGATCGCCGCCATCAAGGGAGAGAGAGCTTCACAGCAAACTTTCTAATTTGTATTGAATGTGATGTTCATGGTATGAAATAATCCTGTTGGCCAGCTTGGGTCAAGTGCTCAGGTCTCGCTCCTCCTCATCCCTGCACCTGGCGAGCTTGAAAACACTGAGACCTTGACACCCACACACTGTAGCTGGCTATAAAGTAAATATTTTCACAAATTCAGACACCAGAGTCTTCTAAAAGTACAGTTTTCCCAAACATTAGAAAAGAAATTAGTCCTGTGTCGCTCAAACCAGGACACACAGGTAAGTAACTGACCTTGATGCAACAGAGATATGTTCTACAGAAAGAACTGGACAACCGTGAAGACACGAATAATTGAAATGAAGTGAAATTTGGCAGTATGATGTGTAAGAGCATACATTTCGAAAAAAATAACAAGAACCTCTATTTAAACTGGGAGATCACTAACTGAAATGAAAAAAGAAGGATAAAGGTCTGGATATATTAACAGAGCATAAGACGACTAAGTAACCAATATGTGATAGCTGAGGAACAGAAGGAGGTTATTTAGGGTATACTGATACACTTTAGGTTATGGGTATTTTCAAGAGAGGCAGGAAAAAAAAGGACGAGGCACATGTGAAACCTCTTCTGGGATATTATATACATTTAACTCTAGTAATCCATTCCCAAAAAGACAACTTCAAACTGAAACATGAAAGCAGAATGTGGTCAAGATTAATTCCTTTCTGACAAATAATAAAAAAAAAGCTTCTATAGGTATGTCAGTGATAAAAGGAAGACTAGGGGAAATGTGGGCCCTCTCAAGAAGAAAATGGGAGACATGGTCACCCGGGATATGGACAAGGCTGAGGTACTCAATGACTTTTTTGCCTCGGTCTTCACCAGCAAGGGCTCTAACCATACCGCCCAAGTTGCAGAAGCCACACCGCCCAAGTCCCAGGCAGGGACTGCGAGAATGAGGAACTGCTCATCTTAGAAGATCAGGTTCGAGACCGTTTAAGGAACCTGAAGGTGCACAGGTCCATGGGACCTGATGAGATTCATCCACGGGTCCTGAGAGAACTGGCAGATGTAGTTGCCAAGCCACTATCCATCATATTCAGTGAAGTTCCCACTGACTGGAAAGGGGGAAACATAACCCCCATTTTTAAAAGGGGTAAAAAAGGGAGACCCAGGGAACTACAGGCCAGTCAGCCTCACCTCTGTGCCCAGCAAGATCATGGAGCAGATCCTCCTGGAAACTCTGCTGAGGCACATGGAAAATAAGGAGGTGATTGGTGACAGCCAACATGGCTTCACCAAGGGCAACTTGTGTCTGACAAATTTGGTGGCCTTCTACGCCAGCATTACAGCATTGGTGGATAAGGGGAGAGCAACAGATGTCATCTACCTGGACTTGTGCAAGGCATTTGACACTGTCCCACATGACATCCTGGTCTCTAAATTGGAGAGACATGGATTTGATGGATGGACCACTTGGTGGATAAGTAATTGCTGGATGGCCTCACTCAAAGAGTTGCAGTAAATTGCTCAATGTCCAAGTGGTGACCAGTGACGATGAGTGGTGTTCCTCAGGGGTCGATACTAAGACTGGTATTATTTACCATCTTTGGGACTGAGTGCACCATCAGCAAGTTTGCTGACGACACCAAGCTGTGTGGAGCAGTCAACAAGCTGCAGGGAAGGGATGCCATCCAGAGGGACCTGGACAGGCTTGAGAGGTGGGCCTGCGCCAACCTCATGAAATTCAACAAGGCCAAGGTGCAAGGTCCTGCACGTGGGTTGGGGCAATTCCATGCACAAATACAGGCTGGGCAGAGAATGGATCGAGAGCAGCCCTGAGGAGAGGGACTTGGGGGTGTTAATGGATGATAAACTCAACATGAGCCGGCAATGTGCGCTCACAGCCCAGAAGGCCAACTGCATCCTGGGCTGCATCAAAAGAAGCGTGGCCAGCAGGTCAAGGGAGGTGATTCTGCCCCTCTACTCCACTCTCGTGAGACCCCACCTGAAATACTGCGTCCAGCTCTGGAGCCCCCAGCACAAGAAGGACATGGACCTGTTGGAGAGGGACCAGAGGAGGGCCACAAAGATGATCAGAGGACTAGAGCACCTCTGCTATGAGGACAGGCTGAGAGAGTTGGGGTTGTTCAGCCTGGAGAAGAGAAGGCTCCGGGGAGACCTTATAGCAGCCTTCCAGTATCTGAAAGGGGCCTACAAGAAAGCTGGAGAGGGACTTTTTACCAAGGGCATGTAGTGATCGGACGAGGAGCAATGGCTTCAAGCTGGAAGAGGGTAGATTTAGAATAGATATTAGGAAGAAATTCTTTACTGTGAGGGTGGTGAGACACTGGAACAGGCTGCCCAGGGAAGTTGTGGAGGCCCCATCCCTGGAAGTGTTCAAGGCCAGTTTGGATGAGGCTTTGAGCAACCAGGTCTAGTGGAATGTGTCCTTGCCCATGGCAGGGGGTTGGAACTAGATGATCTTTATGGTCTCTTCCAACTCTAACTGTTCTATGATTCTGTGATGAAATAATAACTGGAAAGGAAGAGGAGCTGTGTCAGATAACAGAAGCAAACAGGTATAAACTGGCATGGAACTAGAACATTAGAACACTTGTTGAAATTCAAAGACTAAAGTTCAGGAATAATTTTCCAAGAAGCAGTAGGACAAAACCCCAAATTAACTAATTTTAAACCAAACATTTTTGCACTCTGATTTGCATGTAATACAGTCCCATTCAAATGTATCGCAGATCAGTCTATCTTATTTCAGCTGCATTTTTTCACATCCTTCAAATTTAATACTTGAATCAGTATAAGGTCACAATTTGGCTTATACTATAAGAGATATCACCATGTATAACAAAACATGATCTTTCTTTAATAAAGAGAATACCAATGTCCAGGTCTGTTGCTATGAAAGGTGATGCTTTACATCAGCATGGTTACTTCAGAAAAAAACTAGCAGATTATTCTGGCTTCTGATATTGTAAACCCATCTCTACTCTCCAGCTATTTGCCATGTCAGGAAGCAATGGAAATGTAAATTGCTTTTTTCTTTAAGACAATTATCTTATACCAAATGGGTATTCTGGGGGGGGCTGAATTTGTTGGGGTTTTGTTGTTTGGGGTTTTTTTATTATTACTTTACTATTCTATTTTTTATTTTACTATTTTTTATTACGATTAATAAAAACAGGTCATAATCATTTGACAAAACAACAGAACTGACAACATAGAAGAAAAAAAAGAAGTATGAATGACAAAAACCTGCTTCAGTACTCTAAATCTATCAGGTTTTGAATTTCTTATTAATCCTTTACTTAGCAAGCAGCAATAGAAAATGTACTAATATTCAGTGGTCAGAGCTCTTGTCTTCACTATTGCCAATAAGCTAACAAAGCAAAATTTCCTTACTTCTGACCAGTCCAAAGCAACCCACTGTGGGGGACAGGACTGATTGTTACAGGGCTCTTTTTCAATAGGCCGATGTGTTAAACAGTTGGTATTTTCCAGTGTCTCCTCCTCAGAAGGTCCAATCTTTCTGATACAGAGAACGGTTCGTGAACGCATTCCTCCATCACAGGTCTTACTGCATTCTGACCAATCTCCTATAAACCATCTGGATAGAAAAAGTTAGGAGGCTTAGATAATGCATTTCAGAAACGGAGTAGATAATTGCACAAACTCAGAATCCAAATAAATTAAATTACTAAACCTAAATCATTGTTAATAGTACATAGGTCTTTTAACTGACCATTTTAATTTATGCCTCACTGCAATCATATCTTCCAATAATAATAATACTTTGTATTTTTCTAGAGCAGCAATTTCCAGCCTAGGCTATAGTAGTTAAAAAGGAGTGTTGAGCCTGACAAAACTGCAGCTATTTAAGTAGATTTGTATTGGATTTATATGAAATTATTCCTTTGAAAGTGGTTTGTAACTGGATATGTTTGGGAATCACTGCTGTAGATTAAAGCACAAGTTAAAAGCCAAGATGCTTGCCTCTCTACTATCATTGCAATAAAATAATTTGATCTCAAAATTGGGCTCTCTGAGATTTAATTCTCATCTAATTATGAAACATTTCTAAATTTTTTTATAGAAGGCTATATAGAAATGCAAAATATTCTCATTTATTAGAGTAAGTAAAGCAAACACTAGTAAAACATAATTCATCACATAAAAAAATGACCTCAACAAATATTTAAAAAATGTAAAGCACTGCATGATAGCTGCTAGAGGGACCTTCTGAGTGTTTGTGCGTACATAGTAAAAGTCAAGAGTTGTACAGTATATTTAGATTATTTTGTGATGCTGCAGAGATTAAAGCAGCTGTTAATCTGGCTGTAAAGTTATATTAATTTTTTTCTACTGATGAATGGTTAATACAGCTCAATTCACTGGAAATATCTCTTCACATTGTAGAGCACATTGGGTCTTCAGTATTTCATATGTTGATTTGATACACTCACCCGAATCATCCTTGTAATCACATGCTGCTAACATGCCAAAAATGTCAGGCATGTCAGTCACTGTGGATATTCATGGAGGTATGCTTGGAGCTGCCTCATAAGATTTGTCATTTTCTGAAGCCTCTGTCAAAAAGATGTGCTGCTATCCTGTCTTGTATTACAGAATATGTAATATATTCTAATATGAACCTCGATCAATGCAGAGATGCAAACAAATATGCCATATTCTGTCATTATTTTTCCAGTGAAAGAGAATTAATTTGTAATTATTCACCACCAAACTTATGCTTTTACCACAGTAGGGAGAATTAGAAGCTCTTCACAGCTTTGAGGAGGCTGAAGTGTTAATTTTTAGTTGGTACTAAGATTTGCTCAAATGCATTCTCAGGTACCTTTTATGTTTATACTGTATCTCACATGACAGTACTGTTCATAGGATCCAGAGAGAGTTACCTATATCTTTTCATGAAATCTGGAACTTTAGGAGTTACTTATTGTAATAACAAACAAAATACTGTGAATAAACACAGTCTTTGCTGCTGTTCAGGAGCTTCAAGTATAATGTAGCCAGCATTCAGTTAGAAGGAGTAATATTTTCACCACAAGTAAAGTAGAATTGTGTTAATTAAGAAAAGGAAATATTTGGCCACTCTGTTTAAAGAGTAAGCCTTACTGGGTGATAAATCTTCCAGTCAAAAGGGTCAAACTTCTTTGGGGAACTATCTCAAAAGATGGTATTTGAACAGCCGCCTTCTAGACTACTTACGGGATCAGGAATCAAGAACCTTTCCTTAGGAGTTTGGCACTTTGTATTCACCCTATGGTCAGCATCAGAATGAAGGCAGATGTGGGCTGAACTGCTCTGACATATTCAAGCAGATGCTGATTAATACACACTACCCACTTTCTGAATCCTGATGACTTGAGTTTCACCATGTTCATCAATGTCCCTGCTGTACTGGATGGAGAATCCAGAAGTGTCCCATTGTGGTACATGGCACAGGAGGAATAAGTATAAAGACATTGCTCTGCCATCCTGCAACCTGTCACCAAGCAGTTGATACTCTAGGAAGAAACTGGCTTCATGAAGATCTGTTGGATTTTAATGCATTATAGTATTGTCTCATTCCTCCTGGTGTCCTTCATACTATAGTTTTACAGTTTCTAAGAGACATTTAAAGGAGACCACGGTATTTCTTTACTGTGCAATATCTACACTTAATCAGTATTAATGATTTTCATGCCCAATTAGAATTAGCTACAGATTATCATGAAACTCGTGATTATCATGAGCTCGTAAATCAATAAACTGTTGTATTATTTGTCTCAAAACATAAGGAGCTGTTGTGCATATGCTGAAATTATTTTCTAGTGCAAAATATCACAGCTGTTTCTAAACAGTTTTTGTAGCAAGATTTTGTAGCAAGATTTTGTAGTAAGATTTCAATTTTGAACAAATGAGCTGATGTGTTTTTAATTATCTTTTCAATATGTAGCATACAGCTACTTTAAAAATAAAACTAGACTTAACCAAGTATGCACCTAATCCTTAAGGCACACAGCATTACTGTACAACACTGAGCATCCTGGAAAGAAAGACTGTTTGACAAAACTATTATCAGTAAATGGTTTGGTCTACTAAGCAGTTTCTATGTTTACCATTTCTCATCTGAACAATTTAACCCAAATTTTAATATACTATACTTAAAAATATGGCAAACATTTAGTATGCAATGTAAATATCTATGGGAAAGTTAATCTCCCCTCACCTCAAGATTATTCTGTCATTACTGCCTTAAGAATGGCCCCCAGTTCTTTTCTGAGCCCTATTCACCACACCTGATGCTTCCATCATAAGAAACTGCTTTGCTAGTATCTTTTTACTTACAATGTCTAAGTTGCTTTGTGTAGTTTAAACACCACTGTTCTCCAGTCAAATCAGGTCTCCTCTAGGTTGAAGTACGTATTTTCCACAACTGATTCCAGAGGAACAAGAAACCATAAACAAAAACCAAAACCAAATATCCTGTCTGATAAGACAGGACCCTAATGCTAGATTAGAATTTTATACCACCTTTGGTCAAACGGATTTATTATATATTACAAAGACTTTTCTATCTATGCAAAACAGATGTCCATCTTAGTGATTAATGACTTACTCAGGTGGGCAAGGCTCAGTGTTGCAGGCTCTTTGGTTTTCTGGAGGCTTACTGTCAGGGTCACAGTAATTGTTTTGTACAATGGAGTTGTCATCCAGCCTTTTACACACCACCTCTTGTTTCTGCGCACCTTGGGATGAAATGAGACACTATTAATTAATCATTCTTGCTCTTCTACTTGTTGAGTTAAAGCGTATTTCACCTATTGATTATTAATCCTACTATCCCCACTTTAATTGGCTGAATGCTCAAGGTGTGTGAATTCCAAATGACAGAATGCCCCCTGACCACACAAAATCATTTTCCTTCAATTTTAGGCCACCCAACTGAGAGAATTTTAAATTGCTGTTGTTTTCTAAAACAAAGGGCATATATTTATAGATTTACTAACAGATTTTTTTTTATTTGTATACTGCACAAAATCCTTTTTCTGTCTACCATCCTCTCCTAGTAAAAGGCACTTCAATTTCAAAACAAAACATCGCCAAATAGAATGTGGTCACACTTCAGTGCAGAATTATTGTTTATGTGCTCTGGTTTAAAATAAAACAGCAATACTGGGATACAGTGTTGCATTTTTATACGTGTCATCCTATAAACATTTTCTTCATTTAAATAATAGAAGTATTATTCATTCTGAAAGATGCAGTTTGTCTGGCACTCCCAGCTCCTCTTTTACTGTTAACAATCAACAGGACAGAATTGATTATTATTCCCAAAACATAATGACATATCACTGCCAAGGCAACATGAGGTAACACATTAAGCAGATTTTCCGTTTTTTAAAAAAACAGGATCTAAAGAAAAGCATTAAATAACCACTGATATGACAACAATGCAGCTCAGAGTATTGTTGTAAACAGTGGTACACACGGCCTCCTCCTCTGTTTTTAGAACAAGCTGTATGATGTTTGCTATCATAAAGACTGTGGATCTGCAATTCATATGCACTTATTGAACATGAGTAGTCATAATACTGAAATAATAGGATTATTTGTATGATAAAAGTTGCAAAAAAGCACTAAACGGAAGCAATTATTTAACTTTTTCCAAATTGTGAAATGCATACAAATAAATATGGATTAAAACATCCTGGCTTCAAATATATGCCAACTTTACTTTGCAGCCCTCTCCATTTTAAGACAAGCATTTTATAGGAGGTAGATGTGCAGTAATAAATTAATTGTATAAATATGCTTTTCAGACATTGAACACCCACTAAAAACATGGGATTTTCTTTCACCAAACATTTGTAGTTCTTTTGCTCATTTTAAACTAGCTAAACAACTTACCTTGCAATTGTTTTGCTTGTTATTCATTATGGACAAGAATCAAATCTCCTACTTTGGTTCCTAAAATGAGACCTATATGGAATTTAGGTATTTAATTCCAATAGCAAGTCAAGCCTAGCCTTGAGATGCCTTAAGTTTGGTCCACAAGGCATCCTGCTTGGCTATGAACAGAAGTTCCCCAGTCTAAGCACAGAGACATGTGAAATGTCTTTATGACGTTATGTGCAAAGGACCTGGGGAAAATGGTAACCTCCTTTTTCACGAGTCTTGAGGATGGCATGCAGTCCCCCATGAGGCTGCAGATCCAGAAGTAGTAGGTATGATCCCTTCCCAGCCCTGGGGGATTCCTACTTCTCATGAGCATACACTAACTTCTGTGACTTAGTGATTATTTTAGCTAAGGTGGCAAGACTGTGGTTTCTAGTCTGTAGATTCTTTCTAGTTTTTATTCAATTGCAGTCTGATGTAAAATGTCTAAGCCATCTTGAGAGCAGGGATGAAAATCCATACCTGCCTGTCCTAGATGAATGTCTTATTTGATGGTAACAGATTAAGCCCCTTTCTTGTCTTCCTGCCACTGGCCCCATGAATCTTGCATCCCTGGTTGCACTGTGGCCCAGAATGCTTATTAAAAAATCTTCCCTTTCCCTACCCCTCTTAGACTCCTCAACTATTCTATGGCGCACAGTTAGAGTGCTATTCTGGAGATGCGCTCCTAGTTGAAATTTCTTCAGTCTGATATAGGGAATTGCTATTTAATAACTGCCATGGCATCCTGCAAAATATGGGTATGTAAAAACATAGCCTTGTTAATACTTTCAGGAAAACCCAGCAGTCTGGATCCTAAGCACATAAAAAAGTTCCATATGTGGCCTCAACTCAAATGTACATGGTTCCTGACAAGCAGGGTAGGAGTTAGATTCATCACTCAACATACTGCTTCTTACAGGCTGTCTGTTTAGCAGGTGAGAACTTTGTATCAACCCTCAAAATCACCTGCCTCCTCACCTTACCTCAAAATCATTAACTATGTTGAGACCAAAGATGCCTAATGCTGAAGTCTTCACTCTACTGCAGTACCTAAATCCAGAGTCCCAGCTTTGCTGCTGGGATATTCCTTTTTTGATTACACTACACATAACCTTCCCAAAGCAGGCACTTTAAATCAGGTTGTAAATCATTTCACGTCTGACATCTCAGGTTATCCATAAACATCACAATCATTTTAAAGTAAGCTTTATTTATGAAATATGCCACGTCTTACACATGAGCCAGGTAAACCAATGAGATTCTTCCATTTGCTCTTCTTTCTACATGTATCTGGATGCCACAACATTAGACAACAGTAGGTACCACTAAACAGCACAGAAGGCTGCCAGACTGTTTTCCAAGTATATCCTACATACACAAATCTACATGAACAAGCTAAAAAGAAAATACCATTTTTGAACATTATTCAACCTCCATCTTTTTTGCTATATTTCAATTTACGTGCTTTACATGTTGGAAAAAAAAATCATTTTGCACAACCCTTCTGTGCATCTGTTCACACTTGAGTTTATTTCAGCCACAATACAAACTGTGCCCAGTACTCCAGAGGGATTTTACTAGTGCCTTATCCAGTGTCATTAATACTTTTAAAGAAATACATCCTAAAATCAAATCTGCCTTTATCATGACTACAACATATTCCAGTCTTCCTCATGTCTCCTAGCGCTGCATTGTCAGCAAATTTCATCAGAGCTACCATTAGAATAAGAAAAACTGAAGTCTGATGAGTCATGTGAAAGGTCTTTAAGAAGCCCACTAGGCTCACTGCCTTTTGGCCCAGTGATTTACATTTTAAGCATGCCTCTTGTCTACTAATCTTTTCAAATTTATTAAATGTAGGTGACAACAAAAGACTTAGGAAAGTCTAGATGAATTAATCTACTACATTTCCTTGGTCTAGAAAATAAGTTATATATTAAAATATATCTAGCTAGTCAAGCATGACCTATCATGTTACACTTTACCTCATTTGTCATTTATTTCTAGATCTTTAGTTATCTTCAAAATTTCAAATCAGTTAGCACTTCAGTGTTGTCGTTATATATTTTTTTCTATATATATACACACACAGTATGAGAGATGATTTTCTTCAGTTCTTTACTCCTTTGTACTATTTTAGTAGAGGAAATACATATCAATTGCACCATGAAAGAGAGAGAAAAATGTTTACCAGATTAGGCTCTCCTTTATAATCTCTTCCTTTCTTTCTTGACAAATAAGTGGAAGATCTAAATATTTGAGAAGCTGTGACAAGATGATTCACTTTAAATTCTAATCTATGCAAACACTGCCAACAGATGAGAATAATTAAAATCAGATCTGACAACCTGAGTAGGAGTATTTCTTTTGCAATTTTCTACTCAAATTCACCATGATGAGAAATAATATTTAAAAGGACTAGCCAAACAGCAATGCTAGTAACGTGGTGCTGCTAGTTGACATAGAATTTATGTTCAGCTCTGATGAATAATCATTTCTCCTTTCTATCACAAGCTGCTTAAAAAAATTATAATTTATACAGACTTTATAATTAAGCATTTTAATGATGCATACCATTCTCTCAAATATATTTATGGGATAACATAGATATTAATGTTATGTTTTCACTAAATTTCCTACTGGCATCAGACACATTTCCTTCCAGGGTTTGGCTAAAAATTGGCAGCTCCAGTAAATTCATTTCTGAGGAGCTATGTAATAAGAAAGTATTCTGAAGTACTATGAACACAAAGTAACATTGTGCTCAGTTTTCAAATAAATTTAAACCACCCATGTTATTTATTGAATGTTGGTCAGGTAGCATATCACCCCTAAGACAGCATTCACCACTATTCACTCACACAGTGAAGAATCTTAAACCCATGCCAGGCAGATATGTTAATCCACTTTTAAAATGTTCTGCAGCATCTTGCCACACAGTATGTGATTTGTGATACAAGAAACATAGGTATGGATTAAGAAAACTTTACATCATTGCCATCTAATAACAGTGTTATTTAAAATAACATCTCAGAAACAAAATTCAGATTCTTACTTGAAGTCAAGAAAAAGAAATGGAAATGTCTGGAAGTGCAGTTTTTACCCTACAACTTGGTTAAGCCCTGTGGGCCTTGAAAAAAATCTTTTAAAATTATCAACTCTTCTCTGAGTATATGGTCTCTCTTAAAATAATCTAAAAAGCACAGCTAAACAAGTTCATTTAAACTCTTGGGGGAATAATTACAAGCAGTTAGAAACACTCTGCTTTCAAATCTACAGATCTATAGTTTATAATAAAAGACATAAAATGTCCTCATGACTGGTCAATGCAATTCTAATAGAAAACAAAACTCCGGTGGTTTAGTGACCATATTCTCCAGAGAACTGAGATGTTTTGCGGATTTCAATTCACAAACAGTCTGCGTGACTTTCAGTAGCAAAATTTAAAATTACATGGAGCACATTTTATTCTTAAATTAGAATCCCAGGCATGTAAATGCTATATCTATTTTTAAAAGCAGTCCCCAAAAATTCTGGTTTGCAATTGCAACAGTTAATTATAAAGATGTCAGCACCAACACATAGTGAATCTTTCATCACTAAAACTAGTGCATGCTGGTTAATCCAGACATACTTTCTGAGCTCACTCATCAGATCACAAGATCTACTCCACTCTGGTGAGACCCCACCTGGAGTACTGCGTCCAGCTCTGGAGCCCTCAGAACAGGAAAGACATGGACCTGTTGGAGCGGGTCCAGAGGAGGACCACAAAAATGATCAGAGGGCTGGAACACCTCTCCTGTGAAGACAGGCTGAGAGAGTTGGGGTTGTTCAGCCTGGAGAAAAGAAGGCTCAGGGGAGACTTTATTGCAGCCTTCCAGTACTTAAAGGGGGCCTACAGGAAAAATGGGGACACTTTTTAGCAGGGCCTGTTGCAATAGGACTAGGGGTAATCGCTTTAAACTAAAAGAGGGAAGATTTAGACTAGATATAAGGAAGAAATTTTTTATGATGAGGGCAGTGAAACACTGGCACAGGTTGTCCAGAGAGGTGGTAGATGCCCCATCCCTGGAAACATTCAAGGTCAGGTTGGACGGGGCTCTGAGCAACCAGATCTAGTTGAAGATGTCCCTGCTCATTGCAGGGGGGGTTGGACTAGATGACCTTTAAAGGTCCCTTCCAACCCAAACAATTCTATGATTCCATGTTCATCATTTTCCTTGATGAGGACAAGTATGTTTTATTTGTCTAAAGACAGTTTCATAATTCATCTGAGGGCATGAAGGAAAAACATAGTAGGCACCACTCTACAAAAGTGACGAGCGGCAAAGGAAACTAGACAGCAATCAATTTACTTATAATAATATACTGAGTATTTCATAAAAAACATGAATATGTAAGATATTTGACTCATCTGGAGATGAACTCTAATAGAACGAATGAAATCAAAACCAATGCTTAGGGTACCTGGTAAATTCCAGATAATAAGTGTTGCCATTTATTCCTAGAATTCTATTAAGCATGGAAGAAAATAAAAAAAAGGGGGTATGCACTTATTGGAGTTTATTTTTAATGTATACAAAAGTAAAAATACACAGAAGGATTTTTTTCCTTTATTGGATTTTTTTTAAACAATGCCACCAGCAGTTCACTTTCTTATTAAGGATCTGGACGAAGTCATATACTTGCCCTTGGAAACCTACAAGATATCATATAACAAAAGACAGGCATGAGAGTAAATAAACTGCAATTCTGTGATCTGTAAGTGATATATACCACCCTTTTCTATTTTAGCACTTTCTTTCTTCTTCTCTTTCCAGCCTTCATTTTATTGTTTTATTTCATATTTCTATGTATTCTAGTGTCCCCTTTCTTAGATTTTTCCTCATTAAATAATTAATTAAAGTCCTTAAAAAAATAATCTTCTGTTGTCATCAATTTTTTCTGAATTCTATCAACCTGTTCATCCATCCATCCCTCCCAAATTCCCTGTGTTCTTTCCTCTCCCACTCTCCTGATAAACTCGCACTTGTACATTCTGGTATTCTCTGGCATTGTTTTGCTGTAGTCCTGTCCAAGTCTGCCACCAGCTATAAAGACCTATACAAGACAGTAACAACCTTTACTTCCGAAAACTCTTGACTCTGAGTACAAGACTTATCAGTGAACTTTCAGGAAAGGGAATTAATACAGAGAATACATGTAGCTCAGTTTTACATAATGTTCCCAGAGAGGAAAGACTAGCTCAGATAGTATAAATCTGTATTTTAAAGAAAAGTTTTTCAATATAGAAAATACTGGTTCTAGTATACAGAAAGAAAAGCTGCAATTCTGGATTTCCAAGCCTAAGAACAGATACTAAGAGACAGATATTAAAAATGAATGAAATGAAATTCTCATCCCATATATGAGTACTTGAATCCAAGAAAATAATAGAGTTGTCTGTTACCAGGCAAGTTCTTTTAACTACCTAGGAAATCAGAAGAACCTGCTTTTAGAAAAACTCAAGAAAATACCAAAATAAAAACTCAGATTTTGGAGACATGGTTTCTGGTTAATTCACTCTACAGGATATGATGCTCACTTGCAGAGCAACTATGGAATATTTTGTTCTTTTCTCCTTTAACATGAAGGACACTACCAAATACACAATCTTCACTATTAAATACACAAGGAGTTGAATACACCATTAGCAAGTTTGCTGATGATACCAAGCTGGGAGGTGCTGTTGACTCTCTTGAGGGACAGGAGGCCTTGCAGAGGGATCTAGGTAGACTGGAGCACTGGGCAATCATCAGTGGCATGAAATTTAACAAGAACAAATGCTGGATTCTGCACCTGGGACAGAGTAATGCTGGGTACAAGTATAAATTGGGAGAGGAGCGGCTGGAGAGCAGCCCTGCAGAAAGGGATCTGGGGGTGCTGGTAGACAGCAGGCTCAATATGACTCAGCAGTGTGCCCTGGCAGCCAAGAGGGCGAACCGCATCCTGGGGTGCATCAAACACAGTATAACCAGCCAGTCAAGAGGGGTGATTATCCTGCTGTATTTGGCGTTGGTGAAGCCTCACCTGGAGTACTGTGTGCAGTTCTGGGCCCCACAATTTAAGAAGGATGGGAAGGTCCTTGAATGCATCCAGAGGAGGGCAACAAAGCTGGTGAAAGGGCTGGAAGGAATGTCCTATGAGGAGCGGCTAAGGACTCTGGGTTTGTCTAGTTTGGAGAAAAGGAGGCTGAGGGACGACCTCATTGCTCCCTACAGCTTCCTGAGGAGGGCAAGTGGAGAGGGAGGTGCTGGTCTCTTCTGGGTATTCACTGACAAGACGCGTGGTAATGGTTCAAAGCTGTGCCAGGGGAGGTTTACACTGGACATTAGGAAGCATTACTTTACTGGGAGGGTGGTCAAACACTGGAAGAGGCTTCCTAGAGAGGTGGTCAATGCCCCAAGGCTGTCAGTGTTTAAGAGGCATTTGGACAATGCCCTTAACAACATGCTTTAACTTGTGGTCAGCCCTGAATTGGTCAGGCAGTTGGACTACATGATCGTCGTAGATTTAGTGGATCATAGTGGATTTAGAATTATGTTTTCTTTTGGCATATGGCAAAATGTGCTTCATAAACTAGGGGGAATAGCAGGTACAGTTTTTAACATGAACCATAGCTAAATGAAACATTTATTCCCTGAGCACAGAGCTCAATGAAAATAAGTGACCATAGTATATCCTCATACTAAGCTGAGAGAAAAGTACCTGGTTTAGCCAACATAAGCTACTGAAGAAAATCTTTCCCTCCTCCCACAAAGGTTCAAATGAATAATAAATGTATGCAGTTATCACAGATTCACAAATCTTCCCTTAAACGATAATTAATTATGTCAAAATGTTCTTATCTAGACAAGTGCCTACTCCTTCAGAGCCAATTATTTTTTCTGTTGTATACTTTCAAATCTGTGAAGTGACAGTGAGCTGCATGACAGAAGATCCTTGGCTAAAATCTTGTCTCTACCTAAATCAATGGGAGTTTTCCCATGACTTTAAAAAGATCATTAACTCATTGCCATCATAAAAATTGGACTTGGCAGTACTTGTAAGGTTCTGATACTTGGAACTGTCTTTTGCTATGAGATTTTTTTAAGAAGTTCCTTTTCCTACCAGACTTACCATTGTTAAAATAGTAGTTAAAAAAGCAATCTGTCACTCATTTGATTACAAGAATCCAACAAATGAACAATAAAAATATTGGAGAAAGTTGGCACCTTCCTCTATTTTGTTTCAAGACTTTAACTTCACAGAATAGAATTTGTGCTATCATTTGTATCTTGCATATGGCTAAGCAAACTGCTGTATTTAAATACAGCAAACAACTAGTAACAGCCACAGCAGGATCGAGAAGAAATGATTCTAAACATGAATACTTCCAGTAGCCATAAAAAAAAGAAAAGGACAAATATTTGGTCCAAAGGTTGTTTAAAAAAATAGGGTGTCTTCTTGCTATGGGCAGTGCACAGTGCAGTAGAAAACTGAAATTCTGAGGCAGATTTAAAGCGCTCTCCCATATCTTCTGAAACTGAGGTATGTTGGGGAGATGATGCATTCAGTCTCCAGAGAGAAGAAAGATACTGTTCACACAGCACTTCTACTCACCAGTCCATGCAGCAGCAATGGTGTTGGCTTTGAAGGAAGCCAACTGTCCTGCTCTCCCAGCCAGAGGTAAAGAATTGCATTGGTGGCCACTAGAGGGAGGATTAGGAATATAGTAAATTGTGGGCAAAAGGTACCCATGATGAATCATATGGGACAACCTACAAATCCCCCACTGCTGCCAATAGGCAACAATTCTCAGATACTGCTATGGGCTGGGAAGTATAATTGAGTTATCTGCTACAGAGGAGCTGCTAGTATGTATCCTAAACTTTGGTGGCTGGAGGACAGGAGGGCCGACTAGGATCTTGAGAAGCATACCTACAAATACACAAAGACACATCCCTTTATTTACAGTTGACTTATTTGCCTTCTGGTTTTTAATCTCCTTACTTAAAACTTCTGATGTCCTTTATCAAGAAAGCTCCTGTGAAAAGCAAACATCCCAGCTTCAATAGAATCTCAGAAGAAGCATCAGCAGACAGAGACACACTGTGCCAAGATGCACTGTATTTAACAAAAAGATCTGAACATATTAAATGTACTTGAAAACAACAAAATCCATTGTGATAAAATAAATGTTCTTTCACTAAATTAAGGTTTGAGGCATGTCTGAAAAATGTTTTCAATTGGTTACCTACATAATTATGTAGTAAACGGTATCTTGCAATTCAGTTTACCCTGAAGCTTGACTGCCTGGTGTCTTACCTTCAGCACAAGTAGCAGAACATTCTGACCAAGGCAGATGATTCCATGCAAAGTCAACTTCATTGTCTCCACTGCCAGTGCGAGAGATGGGAACACTGAATTTATACCTTATACCCAAATTTTGTTCCTGTAGCAGAATCTGTAGTTGAAAACAACTGGTTATACCATTAAAACAGGCAAGCAGAGAGCAACTACAGTGACATTTAATCTAGGTATGTGGAAGGGAAAAAAAGTAACAAAGGAAGCCATAGTAGTTCTTTTAGGTATTCCCAAAAGAATCTGGACTAACTTTTAAAAAATATATATAAATCTGGACTAACTTTTAAAAAATATATATAAAAGAAAAGTATTATTGTCTAAGGTGATTGTCTTTTTTCCCCTTGACACAACTTTTAACTTCTCTAAGTTCTTTATTCTTGACATAATTGTTCTAAAAAACCAGTTTTCATAAAAGTAATGTCTTAATGGAAGTTAAATCAGTAGCTGAATAATTACGTGAGGTCAAAGTTGGTTAAGGACATTACTGTGCAAACATGCAGCAGTCCTCACTGAAAATCTTGTGAGGAGCTACTCACATAGTGATTATGAACCTATCTCTGCCCTTCCTTACATTTCTAGTGACTATAGTAATAATAGTAACAGCAACAAACTGTTGCTGAGGTCATTGTTTTCCCCTAACGCAATAGCCAACAGCATTAGCTTGGTGGAATCTCACCTGTGGTTCCTTTAAAGGAATATCAAAACTCTTGCTGCAGCTATACCACTGCAAGTGATACAGATGGAAGTGCAACAATCACTATGAGCTTTCATCTGTCCTCACTGTTGAGCTGCACTTCAACATACCACCTGTCTAACACCAGTCTTTGATTCTCTACCTTTTTGTTACTAATAACATCATGTTAAGATGCAGCAATCTGACACATCTTAGAGCTATTTCTCACCTCCTTCTACGTTCTGTGATATTTTGCAGAGGTGTATCTGCCTATCTCCATTGGACAAAAGAGCAGAGAACTTTCAGTAAGGAAGTCAGTGGCACTGACTGAATGAGAAAAGGCACTATTAATCATTGTGTAACTCATTCTATATGGACTCAAGCTTATCCACAGCTACAGCACAAAAAAAAGGATTTTGGTGTTTGAAAGTGTTGCCTAAAATGTGAATATCATTCTATACACAAAAATATCCTGTTTGGCTCAAGCAATCCCTGAACTGCAAATCTGGCAGCTGATAGAATATATTAGGCAAGTATCACCCTGTTCTTATACTCCTCCTCACCACAGTAGAGCAACAGTAGGCTCACTATTGCCTACCGTCAGAGACAGGGTACCAAGGATCCTGGGCACATCTTCTGTTACATTCTCAAATTTTGTACAATCTATTCAGAGCAATGTATGTCACAGCAACATACTTTAATACAGGTCAAATCATGATACTCTTGCTGTGGTAAAAGTATACTTCACACTCAGGCCAGGCTTAAAACCACTGACATCTACAGAACTGTCAGAAACTGTCATGCTATATCTGAACACTTCCATGTATCAGCAGTATGCAGAGATACATTATACGTCCCATTTACAATTTCTGCTACCATTGTTTCAAACCACATTTAACACAGATGGGGCATTTTATGTGATATTTCCTTGTGCTCTTCTGACTTTATCCCTTTTTCATCACAACGTTTGCCTGTCGGTTTTGAAAGATAAGCAAGCTGTGTTAAAAAGTTGTATCCCAGCTAGGCAAGCTGTACACTCTTTGTAAACACAACCTATTTTGATTTCATTCATGGCATTGTCTTTCCTAAGAACATAAATATATATTTCAAATTTCAGAAATATATTAATTATAACTTTACCATGACTATGAGATTTTCTGAAGTAGGGCCTAGTGCTTCCAAAGACTCTGGTTCATCTGTTGGCCTCTTGTAATGGAAAGCTGTTCCAGCAACATCAAACTTTCTTGGCCAGTCAATAGTCCAGGCACCATTAATATAGTAGTCATCCTCTTCAGATTTTAAAGCTTAAAAAAAAATACAAGCCACCTAAAATTGGAAGCAGCGTTTATAATGGAGAAGCCATTGCAAATTAAACTACTAATCTGTTAGAAGTATGTGAGCTTCAGTGCAACATCACTGTTTCTTCAAGCAAACCTTTTCTTTAGCCCTGGTCAAAATTTGAGCCCATGTGCTGTTCTCCTTAATATATATGTAGGTCTCAAGTATATAATCAATTATCAATCTAATCTTTAGATTAAGATGTTGGGGCATGGGATAGGTATCTCAGATAATGTGCAGAGG
>VFFE01007641.1:149467-162194 GCA_008921705.1 Burhinus oedicnemus | reverse complement strand
GATCCTCCTTCCAGCCCTTCTTGTGGATGGGTATCACATTTGCTAACCTCCAGTCCACTGGGACCTCCCCGGTTAGCCAGGGCTGCTGATAAATGATGGAAAGTGGCTTGGTGAGCACTTCTGCCAGTGTCCTGGTTTGAGGTAAAACAGGACCAATTTTGTTCAGTAACTTTACTTTTTAGCTAGGCCTCTTCTAACTGCTGAAATTAACAGCATGTTGGGCAGAAAACTGTTTGCTCCCAGAGTGATAAGACCCATGTTTATAGTTGATGCCAAGGACCTCCCCGGTTAGCCAGGGCTGCTGATAAATGATGGAAAGTGGTTTGGTGAGCACTTCCGCCAGCTCCCTCTACCCTCGGGTGGATCCCATCTGGCCCCAGAGACTTGTGTATGTCTAGGTGCTGTACTAGGTCACTCACCATTTCCCCTTGGATTATGGGGGCTTCATTCTGCTCCCCACCCCCATATACTAGCTCAGGGGGCTGGGTACTCAGGGTGCAACTGGTCTTATTGGTAAAGACCGAGGCAAAGGCAGCATTAAGTACCTCAGCCTTTTCCTCATCCTTGGTCACTATGTTTCCGTCCCCATCTAATAAAGGATGGAGATTATCCTCAGTCTTCCTTTTATTGCTAATGTATATATAGAAACGTTTTTTATTGTCCTTAACATCAGAAGCCAGGTTGAGTTCTAGTTGGACTTCGGCCCTTCTAGTTTTCTCCCTGCATAGCCTCACAGCATCTTTGTAGTCCTCCTGAGTGGACTCTTTTTTCCCCTGAGTTGCAACCATCACTCTCTGTTCAGCCAGGACGGTCTTTTTCCCCCGCAATGGCTCGGTTTTTTTAGCACATGGGGATGGCCTGCTCCTGCACCTTTAATATGTCCTTCTTGAATGCCCACTCTTCCTGGACTCCTTTGCCCTTCAGGACTGCCTCCCAAGGGACTCTGTCAACCATGCTCATGAGAAGACCAAAGTCTGCCCTCCAGAAGTCCAAGGTGGCAGTTCTGCTGACCCCCTTCCTTGCTTCTCCAAGAATCAAAAACCCTATTGATGTTCTTTAAAAAGGTAAAATTTACATTTAAAAGGTAGAATGTATGTTAGAAGGTAAAATTTCTCTGTTTTTCACAAACAACAGGTCCAGCAGGGCACCTTCCCTAGTCGGCTCCTTCACCAGCTGTGTCAGGAAGTTATCCTCAACACACTCCAGGAACCTCCTAGACTGTTTCCTCTCAGCTGTATTGTATTCCCAGCAGAGATCTGGTAGGTTGAAGTCCCCTATGAGGACAAGGGCTAGCATCTTGAGACTTCTCCTAGCTGTTTGTAGACTATTTCGTCTGCCTCTTCATCCTGATTGGGCAGTCTGTAACAGACTCCCACCATGATGTCTGCCTTGTTGGCCTTCCCCCTGATTCTTACCCATAGACACTCAACCCTATTGTCACCATCATTTAGTTCTAGACAGTCATATCACTCCCTAACATACAGGGCCACCTCACTGCCTCTCCTTCCTTGCCTATCCCTTCTGAAGAGTTTATAGCCATCCATTGCAGCACTCCAGTCATGCGAGTCATCCCACCACGTTTCCGTGATGGCGACTACATCATAGTTTTCTGTGGGAGACCTTGGCTGGTCCGAGGGATTGGAATGCAAGTTTAACATTGACCTTGAGCAGATACCCGTGTACCCTTGATAAGACTGGGGAGTCCTGAGAAGAGCGGAGCAAACAAGTGAACACAGTGATAAACATTCTAAGGGTTGGCAAACATCCTGGCTTTGAGCAGAGCATGGACAGCGCGTGATCAACAATTGTATTGGCTGGCTGGCACGTGATGTGAGAGTGGATTGGGCAGAAGTAGAATGGTAGAGTACATAAAAAGGCACTGTTTGTAAAATAAAGGAGATAGAAGAATTACTGTAACTTGATATTCGGTGTCATGTCCGTCTCTACAACAACAGTTTTCCTGCTGCTCAATGGCATCCAGTTCCTCCTGTTTATTGCCCATGCTGCATACATTAGTGTAGAAGCCCTTCAGTTTGGCTATTGGTCCTGCCACCTTTTTGCTGGGAGAGGCCCTAATTCCTGCCTGACCATTCCCAGGCATGGTCCTAGTTTCTAACCCATCACTAACCCTCACATCTCTGTTGCTGCATGGATTTCCATCCCCTACCTTCGCTGAGTCAGCAGACCAAGGGACCTCACTAGCATCCCATCCCACAGAAATTGGCATGCCACCCCCAGGCTTACCTCTAAAGAGCCTGACTTCATCCCCTTCCCCCTTCAAATCTACTTTAAAGCACTTTCAATGAAACCTGCACCAAGAACCTTTTCCCCCCTTTGAGACAGGTGTACCCCATCATTCACCAGCAGGCCTGGTGTCACATAACCTGACCCATGGTCCAAAAACCCGAAGTCCTGTCCTGACAGCAGGCTCAGAGCCAGGTATTGATCTGCTGGCTCTTGCTGTTTCTTCCCTCATCCTTCCCTGCAACTGGAATGATAGAGGAGAACACTACTTGTGCTCCTGATCCTTTAACCAGTCATCCCAAGGCCCAGAAGTCTCTCTTGATAGCCCTCAGGTTTCTTGTTGCCAGTTCATCACTGCCTGCCTGAAAAATCAGTAATGGGTAGCAATCTGAAGGACATACCAGGGAAGGAAGCTTTCTTTTTATATCTTTAACCCTGGCCCCAGGGAGGCAGCAGACTTCCCTGAGAAGTGGGTCTGGTCTGCATACCGGGCCTTCTGCTCCCTTCAGGAGGGAGTCACCTACAACAATGACCCGTCTTTTTCTTTACTGAAGAGGTTTTGATGCAGGGTGTAGTTTGGCTTCACCTCAGCGACACCTCCACCCACATTGAACTGTCTTCCTTGACATGGTTCAGTTCTGCTTGCAGAGCCTCATACCTATTTTGCAAGGGTACCTGAGAAGGTAGGGGAGTTACTGGAGAAACACCCCTGCTTCACCAGGCAGGGACTTGTTCCCATTGCCCCCTATCCTCTAAGCTCCCGGGTCGATCTGATACATCTTTCCACACCCTTCTGCACAAACTGCCACATTCTAGTCGCAGCACTCCCTAGGGCTGCCTCTTATGGGAGTGGGGTGGGCGCTGTTACTGCTGGCCCCGCCCCCGCCGCGTCAGCAACCCTCGTGCGAGGTGCCGGTTCCTGCGGGCTGCCTGCACTCTCCCGGCCTTTCCCTGGCTACGGAAAGCTCAGGAGAAGCCCCTTTGCCATGAACCCCGCTCCCTTGCAGACGTACCTGCACCAGAGCTGTCCCTCGGTGAGTGGGACTTTCCTCTGCTTATAAATTAGAGGAATAACAAACTTAATTGTAGTAGCTAAGAATATCTTCTTTATTCTGTTTTTCAGCTACCCATGGAATCAGAAACACAATATGAACCTGTGTATTAAATATAATGACACTAATATTGGTGTAGATTTCAATGTTACAAAATGCCCTTTTGACAATATGGTTCTTGGCAGAAAATGGCCATGATAGAATGCATTGTATGCCTCTCCCACCACCTCTGTTTGAAATGTTAATATAGGATATATGAGCAACCTTACCCGCAGTATATTTTGACATAGGGGAGGGGCCAGGGGGAGCATGATGCTGAAACAATAATCACTTTATTGCTGGAGTAGTGGTGGGTGGTATTATTTCTGCTGAATGGGGGGATCTTGATAATCTGCTGAATTACAGGAGGGTGGGGGCAGGCAGAAAGTAGGCATCCAACAGTAAAAGGTACCATTATTGTCAATATAATTTAGGAATTAATGTACCTAGGAGAATAATTGCCCTTCAGACTCACAGGCATCATATGCAAATCAGGGTACAGAGACTTTCAGAAATGCATGTTGTCTTGAGTTCAACAAAGCCAGACTTGTACACATCAGTATTAAAAAAACAGAAAGCAAATTTAACACAGTCTTTAAAGAAAGAAATGATAATCTGGGAATTTGAATTTAATTCTGTGCTTTACCACAAGCTTCTTGAATTATCTTAATTAAGCACCTAGTTTTTCTGCACCTCATTTTCCTCATCTATAAAATAGGGATGGCATTAAGTCCCTACAACACAGCAACACTGTGGAATACATAGAATATATTAAATTGCCTTAAGATAAGGAGACAGTATTGTCAGCATTTAAGTAACCATGGCTATTGATGAATAATCATTCCAAGAATAAATTGGTGTTTTAAAACAGTACAATCCCCCAAGATCTTCCCCAGGTGGAAGACGCTACCTCAGAGTGGGACAGTATATCATATGAGCAGTCCTCATACACTTCAGCTCGTCTGACATTAGAACTATAGTGAAGTGGACCTGATTTTGTACTGAGTGGACAAGGAGGAATCACATGACATATTTCATTAGCTCCACTCAGGAGAATACATCCTAACTAGCTGCTGCAACTGTCTGACCACAACCTAATATTAACAGCTACCATTCCCTCTGCTGCTTCTACTACGTGTATGGTTTGGCCAAACCAGAAAACATACCTTCAAATCACATCATAAACTCTAACTTAATAACAGTCTGCTATTTAAACGATGCTCTTACCAATGTAGTTCTTTGATATTGCCACTTCTCTTATTTCAATGTGCACAGAACCTCTTGGAATTTGAATCACTTCCATATAGCCTATAAGATAAAGATAAATTTTATTTCTTGTTGTTTATCTGAAACAATATTAGTCATAAAACTAACCATTAATAAATTACTTACTACTAAAAATTAGTAAGAGATATGGGATTCAAATGTACTTCAACATTTTCTTTCATGTGATATAATGGAAAACTCTTTAAATTTCAGACACAAATTTGAAAGTGATAGCAAGAATTTACCATGTAGTCAGGAATTCCTTTTTTAAAATGCTAATAAAGTCTTTTCAACAGTGTATCACAAGTAATTAATGTATAAAATGATCATAGGATAATTCAGGCTGGAAGGGACCTCAGACAGTCATTTAGTCTAACTTCCTGCTATAAGCAGGGTCAGCTAGGAGATCAGACCAAGTTACTCAGTGCTTTATCCAGTTGGGTCATGAAAACCTCCAAAGACGGAAACTGTAATACCTTTCTTGGCAACCTGATCCACTGCTGGACTGTCCTCCCAGGGAAAAAGTTTTTCCTTCCATTTAGTCAGCATCTGTCTAGTTTCAATTTATAGCCATTGTCTCTCCTCCCACCGTGTACCCACCACTGTGAACAGTCTGGCTCTGTCTTCTCCATAAGCTCCTCCTCATAGGTATTAGAAGGTTGATACTAGGCCCCCACAAACCGTCTCTTCTCCAGGCTAAATAAGCCCAGTTCCCTGTGCCTCTCCTCACAGAGGGGCAAGTGCACCAGCCCCCCATAATCTTAGTGGCCCCTCACTGAACTGAACTCACTCCAGTGAATCAATCCTTTTCCTGTATTCAGAGGCCCAAAACTGATAACACTAAGATTGCAACACTAATATTGTATTTTTTTTGAGCTAAACTTTAAACTAATTGCCCGTACACACTTCCTGAGTTCTTAATAACATGAACTTAAGAGACATTTCTGGATTCTTTCTATTCTAAAATTTCATGTATGACTAAATATCAGATGCTACCATACGCATTAAAATCATACACAAAATTACTTTTACCATACAACCATAACTAATGAATTAAAAAAATCCCACCCACTTCTTGTTAAGTGCATTAAAGACCACGAGAACTAAGTATTCAGTAATGAAACATATTGTTGTATGTGACATAAATCCAAACTAATACAGAAAAATGAAACAACGAGGCAAAAGGAGTCAAAGTGAAATGACCAGCAGCAATGCCGTGCTGGAAGTCAATGCAGCACTGTTATTTGCTAAACAGTCATCTAAATGCATTGTGCAACAGAATAGACGTATATGTGCATACCTCCTCTGGGCAATGAATCATTGAAGAAACCTTCAATGGCTTCACATGTACTCCCATCTCCTCCACAAACACGGCATCTATCTTCCTTAGCATCAGACCCCAAAATATTATCACAACCTACATGCTGAGAACAGATAAGAACAAATATTTTAACAGGATGATGGTTTCTTGCACCATTATCTTCATAGTTTTTTTAAGTGTTTCTCTCAAGTTTGAGATATTCAGTTGTTCTTTCTATCTACTCTGTTTTTGAAAGCTATTACCGTAAGTGGGTTTTCACTTACCAGAGGAAGAAAATAAAAAAGTAGAACAATCCAAATTTTGGTTTCTTACCAAAACTTGATTAATAAATACTTTGTATTTCTACTGTGACTTTCAGGAAGGGATTTCACAGCATTTTACAAACAATGTAATTATTACAGTTATCAATAAATGATTAGTGACATTTTTATTTAATATCACAACAGCTATTTGTGTTCCATCTATATTGCTTTGTTAAGGGAAACATTTGCTGTGTGTTCCCTAAACATTTATGCAGCATAAGTAGTATTATTGTTCCCAAAGGTATTTACAGCTTCATAGACCATCTTTCCACATCCTCCAGGCAAAACTTGCACTTATTTTTATAAGGTTGAATGTAAAGTGTAAATTACTTCACTGTAAGAAAGAATGAAGAATCAAACTTAGTGAAAGGCTGAATTACATGCTGTATTAGATAGGATTCAAAAGCCTTTGGAAAAAAGAGAAGTGTCTATAACCGATCATTAAAAGTACATTACATTTCTGATTATATATTTGAGAAATCTATATACGGTGAAAAATGATTAACTCCCTATAACTTATTGATACATCCCTATTACAAAGCTAATGAAAATACAGATCCTTAAAAAAAAAAAAGAAAATTAACAAGTAGATTGTAGATAGAATGAACACTGCAACTTGCCAATTTTTTATGGGATTTATACAAAAACGGAGGCAGCTACATAATTTGGTTTACTGTCTAGCAATATTATCTACCATCTTGTAAACAGGTAATACATGGGTCATAAGAGAAGTTAAAATACTTTAAATAATTTACAAAATAGTATTATTCTAACCATTTACATTTTTATTTTCTGATTCATCAAGACGACAGAGACCCAATTTTATTACATAGCTCATTCTCAACTTGAATTTCAGTCTGATTATTAGTTTTAAAAGATTTCTCAAAAGTAGCAAAGTCTTCTTATGCATAAAGTACACCAGAATTCCACACATTATCTCTTGTTCTTTTTTTTGTTAGTTTACTAATACATGGCAAATGCTTTTGATCTCATCATGTTATTCAATAAACATACATCTTCAGCACTCAATTTAGCAAAGCACTTAAGCATTGGGTTAAGCTTTAGTTATGTTAATGGTCTCAGTGAAATCAAATAATTTTTAGAGTCACCAGCACTGTTCAAATGTCTAGACTTAAGTACATAATTAAATGCTTTGCTAAACTGAAGCAGCAGTGGGATGAATAGAACCAAAAATATGGCACAGACCTCTAATTCTCTGAAAAATCATGCAATGCAGTTCTGTAGGAATCTTACAAGATAATCAGATTTTTAGTAAATGGCAAATATTTGCATCATTATACACTTTTTCATAGAACTACCGAGCCATAGTGACAACTTTCTGTTTCAATTACATTAAAAGCAGAGTTGTTTGCAAAAGGATGAACTAGTTAGAGAGAAACAGATTAATATGTTCACATTTACTGTTTTTCAGCCACAGTGGTGTTCTAATCGGAATGATTGAACAGGCTTTGGAACACGGCAAGGAATATGTTCATCTCCTGTTGCCCTTTCCACCAATTCTTCAACAGAAACCACAAAGCAAGAAAAAAGAAGATGAAATGAAGGATTCTATGAATGTCTGTGAGAAGCTACTGAAATTCAAATTATTTGTCTTATTTATGCAATATCTTTTTTCTTTTTGTCTCAATCTTACTCTTTCATTAACTTGATTTGTAAACACTCCCATTTCATATAAGTAACAAACAAGTACCATACATAATTAGCAGAAACAACAAAGTAATCCAGAAGTATTATATAAAACATTTGTAACCTTGCATTCTCCATTGATACAGATATCTAGTGAATCAGCATTGCACTGAGTCCCATCTATTACTGCAGGAGCACGTTCAGTGTAAAAATTATAACCTTCAGCCAAGCAGTTTAATGCACATGGTTTAACCCCACCTGGACAACAAAAACAAAGAAAAGAAAAAAAAAATTCTTGAAAACTTGAATTAATTAAAAACATATATGCATAAACAGATCTGAAATGTATAATCTTATCTCATACCTGACACATATAATGTATACACTTTATTTTACTTCCCTTTATTGATTTCTCTACTTGACTCTTCTTTCTTGCAAAAAAGATTATTTCTCATAGTAAGATATGGCAAGGATGGCTGGCTCCAAAATGATTTCATTATGTTAATACAACCCTAATGATTATTGAACAATTTAAAACAATAAGAATACTGCTTCATCATTTGAAAAACATGAATAACGAAAGAATGTAGTGCTAGAAGTATGTCAGGGTAAATTTCAAAAACAAGATTAGACTATTTCAATTAGGAATTTAGTCCTATTACTTGAATTACACTACAGCTCAGACCACGTGATCACAATGGTGCTTTTTAGGATTTTGATCTTAAAAACTAAGAATAAAACCATTCAATCCAATAAAATACAAAAGCACAAAGGGGAACATGGACTTATTCACTCAGGGTTTAGAACAGGAAAAGACAAAATAATCAAAGGGCAACCTACGAACTTTGAACAACAACAGAAACATAACTAAGCTTGATTAAGCTGTCCCAAAGAGGAAAAGAAATTACAACCCTCTTCCCTGCCCCAAAATATCCTTTTATTGCACAGTGTGATTATAAATAATTTGATTATCAAAGTAGTCTTTAGAGACTCTCATAAATGCTTTTTCCTCTTTCTCCTTTTCCTACTCTTTTGACCTTAAGTAAGGAAAACTTATATTGAGATTTTTTTATACTGAACTTGTCACCATAGCATCAAAGACACTTACAGATCACCTATGTAATCTCTAATTCTATTGCATCTCCAGGTGGAGAAGGGCTCCATGTTTTAAAGTGGAGTCCCTACAATGATGATCCCCTTCACAGTAAAACAAAACTCTACCAGAACAGAGATGGATCTTCTGTAAAATTTTCAGCAATTGACCAAAGTACAAGCTTAGCAAACTTCGCTCATTGTATTTTAATCAAAACATTCAATTTACAAACATTACTTTATATATAACATTTATATAATTTTGAAGACTTCACATATGATAACATTTTTGCAAAGCTACACCATACCTCCAGTGTAGGGTTTCCAGTTATAATACTTTCCCCGGAAAGGCATATTGTCAAAGTCTGCACATTGTTTTTCTCGAAAATCACGGTCCCCTGGAGGACATGACTAAAATAATAAAGACAAAAAAAGGTTAATTTCTTCTGAATATCAACATAAAAGGAAATACTTATGTGCTTATATTACAAACATAATCATGCAAGAGACTAGGAGGTGGTTCCCTGCTTTATCTTGTAGCTCTGATTCTGACACTTGCTATATTGCTTTCAAGTTGAAGTGTCTATTTTGCAATCTTAGGCTGGTATGAAGTAACTGAAGTAATTTAAACAAATGTAAATTATATAACACTTTCCATAAAACTGGACAATCAAAACCATGTCAAACTATGCTTCATAATCAATCCATCAGCTAACTCCTTATAAACACACACAAAAAATGCTGAAAAAAATTAAAACACAAAATCATTTTGCTCTAGACTCAGTTGTACTGTACTAAGCAGATGTACTGAGCTATGTTTTTAAGACATTGAGAAAAAAAATTAAAACATTTTCTGGAGAGCTGTATCACCTTTGCTTACTTGTAATCTTGACAAAAGCATTGTATTAAGGCTGAGAATGACACTATATATCATGCTTGGTCCTGATTCTTACCAGTCTGCAAGCGTGAAGAAATAAAAAAATACTTTTATTTAAATTTTCATCACTTCGCATTACCAATTACGAAACTGAAAAATAGGGTTTTTTTCTTGGAATAAGGGTAGGTATAAGTGAAATTAATCTCAGGAAAGAATTATAGGAGAAACTGAATTCTTTGCTATTTCTCACATTTTTCATCAGAAATTTCAAAATAATAATGACAACTAATCTTGAATACACCCAGAATTTAGATAGTACATTAAACATTGTTATCAATGTTTAAGTACCTGCTGCAATTGCAAGCTTTATCAGACAAGGTATTTGAAATACAGATTAAAATAATTTTTAGACTGAAAGAGAAAAGAATTTGTTTGACAGAAATTAGAGGTGTTAACAAATATTACTATTTTATGAGCAACAGAAAAGTCCGTTTTATGGCAGTTTTACTAGTCTTCCTACATATCTCAGCCAGTTAGCATTGTTCAGGAATCTGAAATGCATTCAAGTGAAAGGATCTGTATAAACATGCATGATAAAAATTTACTGCACAATGCAAATATTAACATAATTATAAATCTCAGTATATATTAATCAAGCAAGCCCATTGAGATATAATTCAGAAACTACAGAATTTTTCTCCAATTTTGAAGCTGTTGCAATATAAATGAAAATACTGGACATTAGACAGTATTGAAATTTTAAATATTTTATATATATATATATGACTTTATTATCTCCTAATAAAAAATACATTTTTGAATATGTTTACTGATAAAAAAAAGATACTGTTGCTACTTTAATTCAATAATCCTTCAGATCACAATAGTGAGAATAAAAAATAACTCTATGTAAATATAATAAGAATTAAAAAAATAATAATAATTAGCAACACAAATTAAATTTGCCTCTTTGCATCATATTCTCCAAGCAGTAGAAGGACCAGTCTTGACCTACCACAAAGCTTGAGTACGAATATCTCTGATACTGGTCACTACACCCTATTCTTCAGTCCCACATGCTTAGGTACTAATTTACATGGCTGGTATTTTAACTGCATCAAGTTACCCTTACAGGTTAATAAAATTACATACCACCACCACCCCCCTCAAATGAAATCCTTTTTCTAAATAGTTACACTAGGACAAAATAATAAAATAGGAAGATTAGTAAAGAAGGAACACGACTTCCATATTTATATTCTTAAAAAAAAATTCTTGCAATCTGATCTTTGAGACGCAGTCTTACTTCTCTTGTTTGATGGTGATCTTGGATGTATTTTGAGGCAACAATATCATCTTCATAAATGATCTGAACAATGAGGAAGAGCGTACCCTCAACAGGTTTGCTGATAACACAAAACTGGGAGGAGTGGCTGATATGCCAGAGGGTTGTGCTGATGTCCAGAGGGACCTTGACATGCTAAAGAAATGGGCCCTCAGGAACCTCATGAAGTTCAACAAGGAGAAGTGCAAAGTCCTGCACCTGGAGAGGAACAATCCCATGCACCAGTACACATGCTGAGGGCTGACCAGCTGGAAAGGAGCTTTGCAGAAAAGGACCTGGGGGGCCTGTCAGACACCATGTCGAACATCAGCCAGCAATGTGCTCTTGTGGCAAAGGCGGCTAATGGTATCCTGCACTGCATTAGGAGGAGTGTCAACAGTAAGTCCAGGGAGGTGATCCTTCCCCTCTACTCAGCACTGGTGAGGTCACAGCTACAGTACTGTATCCAGTTCTGGGCTCCCCATTACAAGAGCGACATTGCCATACTGGAGAGTGTCAAACAAATGGCCACAAGGGCCTGGAGCATCTCTATATAAGGAGAGGCTGAGAGAGCTGGGACTGTTCAGCCTCGAGAAGAAAAGGCTCAGGGGGATCTCATCAGTGTGGAGAAAAACTTGAAGGGAGGGTTGAAAGAGGACGGAGGCAGGCTCTTTTCAGTGGTGCCCAGAGGCAATGGGCACAAACAGAAACACAGAAGGTTCCTCCTGAACATCAGGAAACACTTTTTTACTGTGAGGGTGACCAAGCACTTGCACAGGTTGCCCAGAGAGGTGGTGGAATCTCCGTCCCTGGAGATATTCAAAAGCCATCTAGATATGGTCCTGGGAAACCTGTTCGTAGTTTGAGTAAGGGGGTTGGACAAGATGACGTTGAGAGGTCCCTTCCAACCTCAGTCATTCTGTGATTCTGTAAGCAAAGCGAATTCTTTTTTTTACCCTATTAGATATTGATTCAGTTTTTGCCACGATTTCAATTGCTAAAATCACTGCTCGTATCCTCTTTTCTCCTCAAAGACAGCTCTGGAAGTCTCAAAGAAAACCAGCTACACACAAGCATGTTTAGCCTGGAATCTCACTGCTGACATGAACAGCAGTCAAGTCGAGGAATACCTGGGAGCAGATAAAGGAACTGTGGGAAGAAAGCCGCTCATACAATGTTCCTACTTTCTTGCTATTTTATCTGGTTTTTGGTAGTCCTGCAGATTAAATTTTGGTTTCCTATACTACAACTACTATTAAATTAATTTCACAAGCTAACATACCAAAGACATCAATGATTTTAAATACACTCAGAGAATCATCTAGGTTACAAGAGACCTTGAAGATCATTGACTCCAACCTAACACTGTCAAAACCACCACTAAACCATATCCCTCAGCACCACGTCTACCCGGCTTTTAAATACCTCCAGGGATGGCGATTCCACCACTTCCCTGGGCAGCCTGTTCCAATGCTTGACAACCCTTTCGGTGAAGAAATTTTTCCTGATATCAAATCTAAACCTCCCCTGGTGCAACTTGAGGCCATTTCCTCTTGTCCTATT
>VFFE01007641.1:136012-149447 GCA_008921705.1 Burhinus oedicnemus | reverse complement strand
CTACTAACAAAAAGGAAACACAAGCCTTTTTAGGTGTTGTGGGTTTCTGGAGAATGCATATTCCAGGTTATAGTCAGATTGTGAGACCTCTCTAGGAAGTGACTCGAAAGAAAAATGAGTTTATGTGGGGCCCTGAGCAACGACAAGCCTTTGAGCAAATTAAACAAGAGATTGTGCATGCAGTAGCCCTTGGACCAGTCCGAACAGGACAGGACAGTAAAAATGTGCTCTACACCGCAGCTGGAGACAATGGCCCTACCTGGAGCCTCTGGCAGAAAGCACCAGGGGAGACTCGAGGTCAACCCCTAGGATTCTGGAGTCGAGGATACAAAGGCTCCGAGGCCAACTATACTCCAGCTGGGAAAGAAATCTTGGCAGCATATGAAGGAGTTAGAGCTGCTTCAGAGGTAATTGGTACTGAAGCACAGCTTCTCCTGGCACCCCGATTGCCAGTCCTGAGCTGGATGTTCAAGGGTAAAGTTCCTTCTACTCATCATGCCACCGATGCTACCTGGAGTAAGTGGGTTGCCTTCATCACACAGCGAGCTCGAATAGGAAACCCAAATCATCCAGGAATCATAGAAGTGATCACAAACTGGCCCGAAGGCAAAGATTTTGGAATGCTACCAGAGGAGGTGGTAACACATGCTCCACCATATAATGAACTCTCAGATAATGAGAAACAGTATGCTCTGTTTACTGATGGATCTTGTCGTATTGTAGGAAAGCATCGAAGGTGGAAAGCTGCCGTAGGGAGTCCTACACGACGAGTCGCAGAAGCTGCTGAAGGACAAGGTGAATTGAGTCAATTTGCAGAGGTAAAAGCCATCCAGCTGGCTTTAGATGTTGCTGAATGAGAAAAGTGGCCAACACTCTCTCTCTATACTGACTCATAGATGGTGGCAAATGCTCTGTGGGGATGGTTAAAGCAATGGAAGCAGAGCAACTGGCAGCGCAGAGGTAAACCCATCTGGGCTGCTGAATTGTGGCAAGATACAGCTGCCCGGCTAGGGAAACTAGTCGTAAAAGTACGTCATGTAGATGCCCACGTACCCATGAGTTGGGCCACTGAGGAACATCAAAACAATCAGCAAGCGGATCAGGCTGCTAAAATTTTCCAGACAGACTTGGACAGGGAACATAAAGGTGAACTATTCGTAGCTCGGTGGGCCCATGACATTTCAGGTCATCAAGGAAGGGATGCAACATATAAATTGGGCCCGTGACCGAGGGGTGGATTTAACCATGGACGCGATTGCGCAAGTTATCCAGGACTGTGAAACATGCGCTGAAATCAAGCAAGCTAAATGGTTAAAACCTTTGTGGTATGGAGGACGATGGCTGAAATACAGGTATGGGGAGGCTTGGCAAATTGAGTACATCACACTCCCTAAAACCCGCCAGGGTTAAGCGCTATGTGCTTACAATGGTGGAAGCAAGCACCGGATGGTTGGAAACCTATGCCGTGCCCTGTGCCACTGCCCGGAATGCCATCCTGGGCCTTGAAAAGCAAGTCTTGTGGCAACATGGTACTCCAGAAAGAATTGAGTCAGACAATGGGACTCATTTTAAAAACAATCTTATAAGTAATTGGGCTAAAGAACATGGTACTGAGTGGATATATCATGTCCCCTATCATGCACCAGCTTCTGGAAAAATGGAGCGATACAATGGACTGTTCAAAACCACCCTGAAAGCAATGGGGGATGGAACCTTTAAAAATTGGGACAAGCATTTAGCGCAAGCTACCTGGCTAGTTAACACCAGGGGATCCATCAGTCGAGCTGGTCCTGCTCAATCAGACCTTTTACATACTGTAGAAGGGGATGTCCTGGTTTGAGGTAAAACAGGACCTCCAGCTCCCTCAGTACCCTCGGGTGGATTCCATCTGGCCCCACAGACTTGTGTATGTCTAAGTACTGTAGGAGGTCACTCATCATTTCCCCTTGGATTATGGGGGCTTCATTCTGCTCCCTGCCCCTGTCTACTAGATCAGGGTCTGGGTAGTTAGGGTACAACTGGTCTTACTATTAAAGACCAAGGCAAAGGCGGCATTAAGTACCTCAGCCTTTTTTTCATCCTTGGTCACTATGTTTCTGCTCTCATCTAACAAACGATGGACATTATCCTCAGTCTTCCTTTTATTGCTAATGTATTTATAGAAACGTTTTTTATTGTCCTTAACATCAGAAGCCAGGTTGAGTTCTAGTTGGGCTTTGGCCCTTCTAATTTTCCCCTCGCAACATCTTTGTAGTCCTCATGAGTGGCCTGCCCCTTCTTCCAAAGGCCATAAATTCTCCTTTTTTCCCTGAGTTGCAACCATCACTCTCTGTTCAGCCAGGACGGTCTTTTTCCCCTGCAATGGCTCGGTTTTTTGGCACATGGGGACGGCCTGCTCCTGGGCCTTTAAGACTTCCTTCTTGAATGCCCAGCCTTCCTGGACTCCTTTGCCCTTCAGGACTGCCTCCCAAGGGACTCTGTCAACCATGCTCATGAGAAGACCAAAGTCTGCCCTCCAGAAGTCCAAGGTGGCAGTTCTGCTGACCTCCCTCCTTGCTTCTCCAAGAATTGAAAGCTCTTATCATTTCATGATCACTATGCCCAAGACGGCCTCCAACCATCACACCCCCCACAAGTCCTTCTCTGTTTGCAAACAACAGGTCCAGCAGGGCACCAGCTGTGTCAGGAACACTCAACACACTCCAGGAACCTCCTAGACTGTTCCCTCTCAGCTGTATTGTATTCCCAGCAGAGATCTGGTAGGTTGAAGTCCCCTATGAGGACAAGGGCTAGCATCTTGAGACTTCTCCTAGCTGTTTGTAGAATATTTTGTCTGCCTCTTCATCTGTAACAGACTCCCACCATGATGTCTGCCTTGTTGGCCTTCCCCCTGATTCTTACCCATAGACACTCAACCCTATTGTCACCATCATTTAGTTCTAGACAGTCATATCACTCCCTAACTGCCCACCTCACTGCCTCTCCTTCCCTGCCTATCCCTTCTGAAGAGTTTATAGCCATCCATTGCAGCACTCCAGCCGTGCGAGTCATCCCACCACGTTTCCGTGATGGCGACTACATCATAGTTTTCTTGGTGGACAATGGCTTCCAGCTCCTCCTGTTTGTTGCCCATGCTGCATACATTAGTGTAGTGGCATTTCAGTTGGGCTAATGGTCCTGCTACCTTTTGGCTGGGAGAAGCCCTAATTCCTACCTGACCATTCCCAGGCATGGTCCTAGTTTCTAACCCATCACTAACCCTCACATCTCTGCTGCTGCATGGATCTCCATCCTCTACCTTCACTGAGTACATAACCCAGTGTCTTTGGCTCTAAAAATGCAAATCCATCAATCCATAGACAGATTTGGTGACCTCTGCAATAAAATAAGTTTCCATTTTAGTGGCTACGTCCTCTCAGTGAATACTGAGAAGTGCTAGCCCTTGTCTTAGGATCTTGCTCTTTGTCCAAATCATTAATTTGAACGCTCTGAATCATTAGTTTGAATCCAGTTTTAGGTGGATTCAGTAAAGTTTTCAGGCAGTCCTTTTGAAGACTAGAGTTACCAAATGATAGCCTGAAACCCACAACATTCTGTATAAGCATAAAATGCAACTGATACTTAAATTTATTTTTGTTCCATAATTTTCCTATCTTTTTTAATATCTCACCAATACCTGAGAGGAAGTAAAACTAAAGGCAATGTCCTCAAGAAATTAATTCAAAGTCACAGTTATAGAAATGCAAAAAGGTTATTGCAAGGTAAGCTACAATATGCATTTACAAAATGTCTGCTCTTTGGCACTGTCTCTCTGTGTACACACTCTTCTCCCAAAATTGCAATAATTGCTTCTCTTTATTGGGTAAAATAGTTCACTTTTTTTCATGGATTTACAGTATGTACACGGATAACTCTTGTCAACCAACAGGTTGCTTGTGTTTCCAAATGCTCTTTTAGGAGACTGCAAATCATGAGGTAGGAATCTAACAAATGTATAAGAACTTATAATGAGGTCTGAAGAATGTCCTGAGGAGATGATGATGAAACATTTAAAATTATGAGTCAAAAAAGTACTTATTTTTAGAAGAACATCAAAATTTTTAAGACTGAAGCAAAAATAAATCATTTAAAGAGTGTTAATAAATCATTGAATCAATGTTGTCATGACATCAAACATCTCGCAGAAATCTGTTTAGCTTAGAACTTCAAGTCAGGCAGACTTCAGTAGTTGAAGTCATTGGGTTTCTTATTAACAAAGAGCTATACTACACTTCACAGAAGATGAGAAACACAGCCAGAAGGGTGACAGCTGAAACTCAGGTACCGTTCCAAGAGGTAGCCCCTCACGTGAATGCATTTTAGAAAAAATAGGCTTGAAAATTATGAAAGCAACAAACAATATCTGTGAATGTATGCATAAAGGAAGGAACCAATAAAAATCACTTGGATACATTCTGTTAAGAGAAAAGGCTGAAGGACAAGAATCTTTTAAAGGTATGTATACATACATACTTCTATATAAATAAAGAATTCACAGAACCTGTAAGCAAAACATGTTTCTTATCATATTTTTAAAATTAGAGACTTGACTGATACAGGTTTAAAAGAAATATAAATAATTATACAAATCAGTATTTTGTATAAGTATAGTTTTTATCAACTAAAACTTTTTACACTTCCTGGTAAAATTAAAAGGATAATGGAATATGCTTAGATATTTATAAGGCACAACATCCAGACTAAAAAACTAGAAACAAGCCTGTACTAGTTCAGTAAAGCACACAATAAATTTATTAAATATTTACTGACACATTTCAATAAGGAATTATCACTTAGTTGGTGAATTCATAGGTGAATTTCCTATCCACTGTAAGAATGAAAAATATGTTCAATGTTACTACACATTTTCATTTGTGAATTGGAAGTATGAAAAAACTTCTTGCATATGAAGTCTTCCAAATACAAAAAGACCATCTGAGTGAAAATTAAGACAAAGTAATTTACAGTATATCATGTGGTAAGCTGGATTAATTCAAATGAAAATTGCACAAAGATACACATTTATGGAAAAAATAAGATGGTCAAAATTTCAGAATGGTACACTGTAATTTGGAAGGTTATATGACTGGAAAAGTTTTACAGCTCATACTGGACAAGCAGTTCAGCTTCAGTTTCTCTCACAACACTGTGCCCAAAGGCCTAACACACTTCTTGGCTGTACTAACAGAACAGCTGTGATTAGCAGTAGGAAAGTAATTTTGAATTTGGAAATTTGTAATACTTCCTTAACAATGAGGATAACCTCCACAGAGAAGTTTTCAGAACTAATACTTATGAGAATTGATAACAATCATAAAAACAAGGTTTTATCAAGGAACCAGCATATTAACTATTGTATTTTTTTTTTCCTGAAAAATATCAAAAGATGAACAGGTTAAAATACACCATTAGGTACACAGACTCTCCCGCTGTTATGAACTGTCTTGATTTAAGAAGAAAATTAAGACAAATTTGAAGCTAAAATAATATGGAAGCCTGTTTATGTTTGTACTGCTACTGACTTGGACACTTACTAGTGAAATTCTTTATTGGTGTGTACTTTTTTCTGGTACAATTTTTAACTTACTTGAATTTGCAATTTTGGTTCATAATTTTATTTTATACATTTATACACTGTCCCACCCCTCAGTGGTACTTTATTATTTGATAGGTTCAGCTCTAAAATGAAACTGCATGATCATTCTGGTAACACAAGAACCAGTGGATACCTGATGGCAAAGTAGCAGGTTTAAAACACACCAGAAAAAATATATTTTCACAGAATGTATAAGAGGATTGTATAACACATTAGCACTGGAAGTTATAAAGGTATAAAAAGGGTAAGAGGGTTTAAAAGTAGATTCATGGAGGATACTTCCGTTTGAGGCAGTTAAGCAACATGGTACAGATATGATGTGGAGCTCAAGAAATCTTTTAACACCCAGCTTCTGGAAACTCATACAGTATATCCATGGAAAAGTCATGCCTTGGCAGCCAAAAGTTTATCATTTTTCCCTAAGCACCTGTTATTTGCAACTGCTGGGAGACAAGACACTGGGCTAGATAGACCTTCGGTCTGATGTAGAATGCTCCTTAATCACCTTAAACAGAATTCACAGCTTTTCTGAACTGGGAAAAAAATGCATCCATTGTTGCCGAAACAATAAACAGACAAGTTGAGATTGTACTTTTACAGTGGAACAAAATTTACTTACATCAGTATTACAGGAGCGATACTGCTTCCTTTCTCCAAGACAATATTTGCCTCCACCTGAAGGCCTGGAAAAACATGTTTTATGTGTTAGTATATGTGTTAGTATAAACACAAGTTCATGATATATATTTATGTATTATCAATATAAATACAAGTCCAAGAGATATATATTACATAACATATAAATAAATTTTAAAAGTACATAGAAGTTTTAAGGTGAGATTTTAAACTATTTTATTTAATAAGTATTGTAGAATTGATTTGAATTGGAGCAGATACAAAACAATACTGGGTACTTGAAAATCTTCACTTATAGTATTCATCTAGTTTGCATAGATCCCAAACAATACAGTTTAGTTGTATTTTGAACATACTAAAAAGGCATTGTTTTTAATATTTGCTTGCTTTGTAAAACTAGAATGAGAAAAGCGTAAACAGTAAACAACCTATATGATACTTTTTTTTTAATCTTCTCATATTACACTTGAAAATATATCAAAATGAAGAAACACTGTCTGCTAAATACTGGATCCAGCAGCAAAGACTGCATTTTCTAGTTCAAGAATCTGATTTGAATTAAACAGTATTAAATCTGAGGAAACTCCAGAGTAAGCAGGTTTCTATTAGTGTGATTAAGACGTTGGCTCTTAAATTCTCAAATTGTTCAAGAACCTTATCTATCTTCCACAGAGGTCAAATACTGAATTAACATTGACTTAAATGGAAGATTAATCAGATCTTTGGCTCATATCTTAAAAGCAGAATGGAAAAAAACTTGGTGTTTGTTTTATAATAAAGAAATAAAAGAATTTACAATTAACTAAAGAGAAAATCAATACTATTTTTCATATTACAGATATTTAACCAGGCAACACTATCCTAGAAACTCAAGTTAGTTAATGAACCAAAGGGAATTTTTTCCTAATGCAGACAGACACAAAAGAAAATTTAAACAAATATTGCATTTGCTTGCTGCACTGAAAACATTTAAATTTTAATAATCTTTCAGCATACCAACTGATATGTATGGTGACAGGAGTAGTTAAAAAATCTTAGGAAATTACTCATGCTCCAAACAAACATTTCACTAGCATTTTTACACACTGCTGTGAAAAAATTAATATATTTATTATTCTCTCAGTAACATAGTCTGAATTGTTAACAATGCATATGGATAATTTTTGCTTTTGAATTAATTCAGTAAGTAGTGATATTTGCTAGATTTGATTGATAGTTATTGCTAATGATAGGTGGTGAACAAACCACCTTAAACAGCAGCAATGTGACATTATGGTGTCTGTCTTGCAGAGCGCAGTAGAAAGCTGAAGTACAGCCTAGCTTGCAAAACATGGGTACAAGCAACAAAGAACCAAAGTGTGCAGAGAGGAGAAGATAAGAAAGGAGTGAAAAAAGTCACAGAATGGATTTTCATTAAATAAGCACAAAAGCTTCATGTTTTCAAGAAAAAGTGGTCTTAAAACCTAATAATGGTGATGGAAATAGAGATTATGGGACAGGACAAGAACAAAATACGGAGTAATAAAACCATCCTTCCGCTAAGACCTATAGCTGTGATGAGGTAGCCAGAACAGGGCAAGCAGCAACAGAAAAAAAGCAGTGATTCATTCAGCAAAGAACAGCAATGGAAATGAGTAAGCATTCCTCATCTGAGAAGCACCAGTGACATAGAGAGGAGCGCTTACCTGACAGATCTTCTCTGGAACAGTGCTCAGGACATTGGGAAGTAGACAGCTGAAAGGACCAGTACAGATACACACAACAGACCAAGCTGTAGTGGAGAAGCTGGCCCCTCTTGAGAGAGAGTAGATGGACCAATAGGAAGTAGTGACAGGGAGAGAAGTTGCTGAATTGTTTTAAGAGTCAGTGGGAAGTCACAACCAAGTGATGGACGTGATAGCATATAAATGTATTGTATGCAACATAATAATACTAGTTATGGTTTATATGTAAGCAGTTGTATGCAAAATCTTAGAAATACTGTGTTGCTTTTTTAATAAGTAACTGACAATAGTTACTTTATATCCTAGAATAGCATCAGACATAATGTCTTAAGAAGAAAGAATTCTATCTAAGGCATAATTTAAATATATTTTGCATGAACATTAAGTTGCAGAAAGAAAACTATTCTGGTTACTACTAAATATAAATCCAGCTATCTTTACAGTACATACATAACAGATACATTTTAAAATGTTAAAAGTATGTCTAGTGAGCTGCTCCTGTTAAACTGTTTCTGTCTGCTATTTTGAAGACAAATGTTGGCAAACTAGCAAAACATATTTACAGATAATATGTGAAACCACAGTTCTGAATAATTTCCAAGTGTGTCTTTTTGTCGGCTCCGGCTTACTTTAGCTACTTACGCTGGACTGTCACAGTGTCTTATAGATGAGGAGACTCCTCCCCCGCAGGTCCTGCTGCACTCTCCCCATATTGACCACGAACCCCAGCCCCCATCTATGCTCTGGGGCCAAGTGCCAAAAGGTACACACTCTCCCTGATAACACCACTGAAAGATTTCACAAAAATATCCACAAAATTAGTTTTTAGGCTGACAGAGCTATCAGGACAGAAACATATACGGGTCAGGCAATGACAATTATAGGCATTAATATTCTCTGTATAGATAGCAAGACTAATATTTTACTTTTTCTAGCCATGTTTAGACATTGGTGAGGGTGTATGGGATTTCTTAATTGTCTTCACTAATTCCTGAATTATAGGTCCCTAACACACACCATAAGATAAAGAAAGCTCAAAATAAAGATTTTCTTTTTTCTTCATACATCCTCCTTAATGTTTCACATTAAAGGAACTGCAAATAGCTTACAGTCTTAAACATTGAGATGCATTTCTAAGATTAGTTTAGTAAAAACCCCTCCACTTAGGATTCATGTAGGGGCTTCATTATGCAAAATGATAGTATTTTTAAGGAAGTATTCCCATACATTTTAAAAAATAAAATCAGGACGAGGTTACAACGGAAGAATTTGTTGCAGTACTTCATTTATACTAACTCTATAGACACAATAAAAGTAGTGCCAAGGCATTAGACATGGTACAAAAAATCACTATATAATAGTGACTGGCCATTTGTTCAGGGACAGAATGAACACGTGTACTTTATTCATGCAAACACTGAACCTTTGCAATTTTGTTACTTACATTGGACATACAAAATGACAGACAATTCACACAATGGCTAATTGTTAAAATAAGTATCATTTCCTTAGTCAGAAACCTTTTTTAAACCATTCAGAAATAATCCTGGAGCCCATAGTTTGATCCACATTCTGGTGTCTATTGCATCACAGAGAATCAGGAGTAGCTCAATTAGATAAGCCTTTCTTGCCATTATTGGCTTAGGCGACAGAGTAGAGCATGGCCTCAGTTTTACTGTGACCTGAATCTGTACATTTCACTTCCAAAAGATGGACATCTGCTGTTTAACTCCCTTGAATTCCCATAACAGACACAGTATTGACCCTTTTCAAAAAGAAACCCAGACAACTTCTGTGTCCAAAATCAGCCATATGAGTTTGACAAAAAGCACTGAGACATACACAGAAGACATGGACAGATAGACATATCCCTGTCCACCCATAAGCACTACTGGAAGACTCAGTGTTGACTTTATACTAATCGATACAGCAAAGCCAAGTTTTCTCTTTTCCTGAGTCCTAAGGCTCACCTAAAGCCTCAGTCCTGGAAATGTGGGACATATGTAAACAAGTAAATGCAGCCACGCACAATGACCTCAATTACTCTGGATTTTTATGAAAGAAACTGAAAATAGAATTTAACCTTCAGTCACTACTCAGGAAAAAAAAGAACTAATAGGAGTTTGATATGAACAAGGATTGTACAGAGTGTTAGTCAAAGAAAATTAATAAAAATCCTTAATTTTTCATTAGAAATTTCATTTTGAATAAAAAGGTATTCTAGACTGTCAAACATGTCAGAGTCTAAGTGGGAAGCTCTCAAGAATGTATATTAAAACAATGAATAATAATATGTGTAGCTTATCATGAGCAAATGCACCTAGATACAAAGTAGTTTTGCATATGAACACATGCTACAATTTAACATTAATATAAGTGAAACCTGTAGCATTCTTTTTCTAGCCACGTTCATACTTGTTTCTTCTCTCAAAACATTTTTATCCTTCTCTTTTTTCTCTGTATGTGTTGTACCTGTTTTAAAACAGCTGTTACAATCCAGCACATTTCTGTATATAAACCTCATCCTCTATCAGTTAGAGAAACAAAAAACTAGCATTCATGTGTCTACAGAAAACATATAAAGCAGACCATTTTAAATCTCAAGATCAAAATGCATTGCCTTTTCTACCAGGTCTGGTTGGGACAGATTTTTCCTCGTAGTAGCCAGTATGGTGCTGCATTTTAGGTTTGTGACCAATGCAGATAACAGACAGATGTTTTTAGCTATTGCTGAACAGTGCTTGCACAGCATCAAGGCTTTGTTTCTCACTCTGCTACCCCAGTGAGTAGGCTGGGGATGGGAAAGAGGTTGGGAGGGGACACAGCAGGGACAGCTGACCTCAACTGACTAAAGAGATATCCCATACCCTATAAAATCATGCTCAGCAATAAAATTGGGGGTGTTTCCAAAGTAGCCATAGCTCAGAGTCTGGCTGGGCATCAGTCTGTTGGTGGGAGGTGGTGAGTGATTGCCTTTGCATCTCTTGTTTGTTTTTTCTTTCTTTTCCTTTCACTTACTAAACAGCCTCGAGTTGCACCAGATTGGATATTAGGAAAAATTTCTTCACCAAAAGGGTTATCAAACATTGGAACAGGCTGCCCAGGGAAGTGGTGGAATCACCATCCCTGGAGGTATTTAAAAGACAGGCAGACGTGGTGCTGAGGGACATGGTTTAGTGGTGGTTTTGGCAGCGTTAAGTTTATAGTTGGACTCCATGATCTTAAAGGTCTCTTCCAACCTAGACGATTCTATCATTCTAAACTGTCTCTATCTCAACCCAGGAGTTTTTCTCACTTTTGCTGTTCTGATTCTCTCTTCCATCTTTGTGGGGGAGAAATGAGCAAGTGACTGGGTGGGGGCTTAGCTGCCAGCCAGGATCAACCCACTACACCATTCTTCAGAAAAAAACCAAGGACACAAGATTTAATGGAGTTGTACTGTGGAAATGAAGGTTTATCCTTCTTGCAGTTCTAAATTAACAACTTGGAGGTTTATGCCAATAAGCAGGCATCTGTCAGAGGAACGTACTCTTCATATGAAGCTTCTCTAAAATCCAGACTATCACTGAATACCTGCATAACACATAATGCAGTCTGTAAGGTGAACTCAAATATTTTTAGCTAGTATAGATATAACCACATGGAACAGTGTTTTTCAATGCCTCTAATGGTGCAATTATGATGGAGAATGAAGTATTTATGTGAATTACACATGAATAATTAAAAGTTTTTTGTTTTCTTCTCATTATAGTGATAAATAAGAGATAATTATTTTATCAACTAAAGACAATAATCCCCTTGTAGCATTCTGTTAAAGAGGCCACAGGAGTACATGATCAGGTATTTAATGCTAAAGTCAAAAGCTAGAAATTAAAATGATTCTGAGTAAAAATGTATGCTAATAATTTAATTTAAAATACATTATGAATATTACAAACACATCAAAATCAAAGTTAATAAATGAAAGACACTCAAGAGTTAAAGTTTAACCCCCAAACTCTATATTATGACTGTATAAAATAGGCAGGTACATTTCACCTGCCTTATTTTTCCAAAGCTGTACAAATACCTGTGCTCTGTAATTTCCTCTGTCATCCAAACATTTCTTTCTTCCACATTACCATATTCCCCTGTAAAAACTCCTTAAATGCTGATTTTTCTTCTCTACTGAAGTTAAATCTGAGGACTTACTGCTCACTTTGGTGTCTCTATTTAATTTTCTGGTGAAAATTTATCTTTCACCAGAGGCCAGTGATGCATAGAATCTCTGTCACAGTAATTAAAAATGACCAGAATCTTCATTATTTCTAAATGGGACTACAGAAATATGCTTCCTCCATTAATTATAGCAACCCTATGTGCTATAATGAGGTAAGGACTACTGTGTAACCAGCATATGAACAACAGGAAGTAACAGCTATTTTAAAAGAACAACCCTTCATGAAAGATTTACAACTGAAATGTTAATTCTTCTCTCCCACTGAAGAAGCAGCTTTCAATTAGTTCAATTAGAAGGACAGTGTTGATGCATTTGAATACATATAAAATGGGCACAAAATTTAAACCCTGTGAATTAATGCAAGCAGTCTGGGATTTTTCTTCTACAGATCATTAACAATAAAACAAAATATGACATTGTGGCATATTTGAGATCACTTTTGATATGAATTTTAGCTGTTTAACAGAACTAAGATTGACAACAGTACGCATTTAGAAAACTCATACAGCAAGTACTGTAACAGTGAGGAAAATCAATTTCATCTTTCATAGGGAAAAAAAGAAGATTAATTCAATTAAGGTTGCCATCTCATCTTTAACAATGGATTTTCAATCAGTGCTTCTACAATTATTTTCCAAGGAAACTTAATGTCCAGTAATAACTTGAATTTAGATCACCAAACAATCCAGCTATTTAAACTGTGCTTTCAGAACACTGCGTTTTCACTTTCTGCAAATTTTTCCCTCGTTTAAACCCCTAGCATGGGTCTATACAATGATGTTAGAAAAGGTTAGACAGAGGCCATGTTGACAGATAATGCAGAGAAGGCAGAGTTACTGAATGCCTTCTTTGCTTCAGTCTTTACTGCTCAGGCCAGCCCTCAGGAGTCCCAGACTTTACAGGTAACAGAGAAAGTCTGGAGGAAGGAGGACTTTCCCTTGGTTGAGGAGGATCAAGGTAGAGATCAGTTAAGTAAACTGGACATCCACAAGTCCATGGGTCCTGATGGGATGCACCTGCGAGTGCTGAGGGAGCTGGCAGAAGTCATTGCTGGGCCGCTCTCCATCATCTTTGAAAGGTCCTGGAGAACAGGACAGGTGCCTGAGGACTGGAGGAAAGCCAATGTCACTCCAGTCTTCAAAAAGGGCAAGAAGGAAGACCCGGGAAACTACAGGCCAGTCAGCCTCACCTCCATCCCTGGAAAGATGATGGAACAGCTCA
>VFFE01007641.1:69399-92179 GCA_008921705.1 Burhinus oedicnemus | reverse complement strand
AGTTTAGTGGGTTCATAAAAACATACAAGCAACAAGCATATTTAGCTACGAAAAGCCCCACATGATACATTTAAAAAAATTATAAAAGCAAAACTGAATGCATCAATTTAACCATTCATTTAACCACTGAAGTCTTTTCGATTTATCACCCATCATCTTCTGGAATTAAAAACTTACTGTACTACAAGTGCTTTTAAAAACTTTCTTTAGAGAGAGAAAGCTCTTCCTTATCTTATACATTCTTCGGCAACAGAGTATCATACAACATACTGCAGACATAATTTGCTGCCACTAGAGAAAGCTCTAAACATCAGATTTATTTAATTTATTCCTCCCTAGGGTTTCTTATCTAAAAAAAGCAGTAATCCTTTCTTTAAGGAAATTACCTGCTCAGTTAACTACGCTACAACAAAACAATGACTGGAAAAAGTGCTACTTCAAATTATTCTGTTTAGGCTCACAGAAGCAAGTAATAAGATGACAAGTACTTCCTGGCTGTGTCCACATTAGCAAGTAATTTGGAGCCACAGGAGTTGGTCAGCAGAGTGAAGCACTGATATTGAGGCTCCTCACATATCCTTGTATGTGTGTTGGACATTCTACTTTGGACTAGTTTAATCCCTTAGGCCGAACATATTCACTACATATGTGGTTCAAAGCTTTCAAAAGGAAAAAATATTACAGGATATCATGAAAATACGGCCCATGTAGTGATTTAGACCATAACATCTCCTGTAGGCACATATGGAGCATTTGGGGAGTATGTGTTCTGACTTAATTTTCTCCAAAACAAATCTAGTTTGCACATACCAGAACTAATCTGACAACCAAACTGACATGGGCAAAAGGTAACAATGTGTCTGTAAAATTTGCATCAAAACAGTACTACTGATCTAAATCAAATCACCGGTGTAGACTGCCTACTGAGGACAAAATGAAACATCAGAAGAAAAATGACTATCAAGAAAAATCTGTAAATTGCTTGCAGTGTGCAACCTGTAGAAAATACAATAATTACAGTTCACCTGCCTAAACTATGCTATTCTAATTGAGTAGGACATTCTGAAGACAATATGGCAATACTTACATAACAACTATCATGTTCCCCTGCAAAGTTCACCACATTTGAGTGATGAAGTCATCTCTATCTTCGGATCTTATAACTGAGCACTTGCTTCAGTGACTTACAGGACCAGATTAATGATTTATAATTCCATACCATGCTTGCAGAAAGTGGCAGAGATCAAGTCCAGAACCCAGTCTATGGCTCAGATTTTAAAAAGGAGCTCTTCACTGGAGCCACAGAGGTGCTGCAAAGACATTCGAGGTCTATCTTTTCTAAGAGTTTCCATGCAAGATTCCCTATTTTAGGAAACTGGAATAGGAGCGAGACATCTATGCCACAGTAAATCCTTTACTTCTGTTTCTTCCTAGAACACCAATGATTTAGGTTTCTTCTGACCTTTTGAGACCTGAGACTTTTGTTCACAAACACCTTAAATATATGCTTAACTTTAGTTACTGGAGGTCAGTGGGACTTAAGCATATTAAATGCCTTGCAAAAGAGGGCCACAGGGCCTTGTCTCTTCTCCCATTCAATGCCTATAATGCAAATAAAGTGTCATGGTTCTGTTGCCAAGGGTCCCATAACAGTGAGTTGGACCTGATACCATCTGATAACATATATGATTTAAAAAAAAAAAAAAAAAATATCAAGCATTTGCCAAAGTCTATCCCCTGTTATACTGGATTCAGGTGAAGTATTTGCCTTTATGCCAAAGTCTGATACAGTAAGAAATAGTTCACTAATGATCTGTGTTAAAAATATCACGTATAAATATCAAATAGTTCATTGGTGAATGTACGCCCTTTAAAGCTTTCTTCTTTTAAGACTACAAGTGCAAAGACAATTATATAGACAGCCTCCTCAGTTTTGTCTCTTCCACACAGATGTCAAAAGAAAACCAATTACATTTAGGAATTCATCATCACTTAACTTTTACTAAAACATGCTGTGGATTTTGTTTATATTTACAGCAGGCAAAATTCTGATACCTTTCCCCATGGAAACTACTTCCCTGTGCCACAAGCATCATGCTGACTTGAGCAAGACTTGTAGAAAAATCACCATGAGTTAAGGCTAGCAAAGCATACAGTAATACAAGGAAAGACCAAGCAAATAAAATTATGAGCTCTGATTATGAGAAAAGTATTAATAACCTCAACTAACCAAATTAGAATTCTATCTTTAATTCTGGGAAAGAGGCTTATATGAAAGGATCCAAATTGGAAAAAAAAATATATATACACTCTTAGAATAATGTTTCTTTCATATATTAAAGCACTACTAAAGGTAACAACTATAGTATAGTAAATAACTTTTGGTGACAAATTTAGGTATGGAGAGAACAGTAGTTCTCCATCCTGCACTCAAGGTTGCTTGTGTTTCTCCATTGTCAAAGCACTGTTTTAAGGAGTTCAATATTACTGTAATTTATACCACTGTGTTATTTTTCTCTAAGTCTGTGAAAGTAACAGTCTGAAGCTGTACTTGTATACAACAGACCAACAGCGTAAATCTCAAAGCCTGTTTCTTCTGTAGGGTGTTTTTGGGGGGTTTGTGGTTTTTGTTGGCTTTGGTGGGTATTTTTGTTGTTGGGGGTTTTTTGTTTAAACTTTCGTAAGGTCTTTTATTTGTATTTTTTTTAAATTGATCATGGAGACAGATTAAATAGAAATAAACAGTAAGTCCTCTCCTCTAATTATTCCTTGGTAAGTTTGAGTCATCTGCTAGGTTTTATCAGTATTACAGCTGCCCATCAGCAGCTCACTTAATTTAAACTTCTAGCAATCTATCAAAGGATAAAACCATCTATTATTCATGTCTATAAAAAAAAAACCTGCAAAATTTTGAAAGCATAAACTTAAAAAGATCTAATCAGCCAATAAATTAATAGCCAAGTATAAAGCAGAGAAACAAACAGCAAATACAAGCTGAAATTTCTCTTTATAATCTTACCCAGTGTTCCACAAGGCTTGTTTTTATAAGTGCAGATATCATATCTGTTAAGGAGAAAAAAAGTAGATAAAATATGTCAGAGAATCAAATTTGTAAGATATTTTGTATATTTATCGCATATCTGTATCATACTTCAAATTGTCAGACTGCAATCAGCTTAATCATGTGCAGCCAGCTGGTGTCAGCATTTTCTACATTCTGGTGTAAACCGCAAGCTGCAGTACACTCACAGCCACTGGCCTCAGGCCAGTGGGACACCTGCCAGTAAAAAAAAAAAAAAAAGGTTAATGTGGATCTTTGTAATCACTGGCTCCATAAAGCAGTCTAACATGCTGTTACAAAGTGATAGCAGCACACCTGTAGACTGCTACTGATTCAAAACATTTTTACTTTTTGAACTATTGGAATCCTCTTACAGTCTCATACTTATTAACTAAACAATATTAACTGTAACTCCTACTTTTTAAACTTTGATTCTAATTAAAAACTATAACTCAATTATTACACCAAAAATTATTTTTAAAAAATCTTATTAATTGCGATTATAGTTTCCGTCTCATTATCTTCTAGTGATTATATGTATCTTAAGAGTACACTATAACAAGCTAAAATGAAAAACATATTTTTGCCAAAAGCTAAATAATGTCTTTAAAGGAGAATTTTCATAATTTTAGATACGATCTTTCAAATACAGAAACTCAGTGAGGTTTTTTTGTAGCTAACATGTAAGTATCTGGAGCTGAAAATGGAATTAAAATGTTTTCTGCAGCATAGCTAATAATAGCAGCAGTGGTCACGCAGCCATCAATTCATTTATTACACCTTCATATTTCCTCATAATCCTTACAATGCCTTTGATTTTAGAGGATTTATACTTATTTCCTTGCAGTATGTTTCATTATTTTGAATGGTGAGTGAAAACAAAGATGAAAAGATACCATCTTTATGCTTTAATTTTTAACTCAAACATTTAATAATTTGAGGCCACCAGACATTTCTGTTAAAAATAACATTTAAGGACTGTTTTCAAATGGGTTATAACATAGGGGTCTGATCAGGAGATATATACCTTTCAGTGCTAACAGAGTTAAGGTCGGTCTGTTTGTAAGCCAAGTCCATAGACAAAGTAACAAAGCTTAAAATTTGGAACAAATCCAGTAAACTCTCTGCACGTAGACTGCTGTGACCATATGGAATTCTTCTGATTTTTAAAGGTACTCGGTGTGGAGCAGTCTGTGGGATTAAGCTCTAATTTTGAACTCAAAATGTTCATATGCATTGATCTCACTGAGGTGGCTCAAACTCTGCCATTCTATAGGCACATAAAGCTCTCACTGATTTCCCATTTGCTGTTTGGAGAGGGGGAAGTAATCAAATCAGCATTCTTATAAAAAATGTGTTGGAATATAATTAGGTTTTGTACGTCACAAAGCTGTAAGACAACACAGATACAGAGAGAAAGATTATTTTTTTTACTGAACATTTTGATGCCTTTTACATATTTAAGGAAACAAACTTCTTATTCCTGCATTTAGGACAGAGCCTGAACCTAACCCTACTGAAGTTCCTGCAAAATTATTCCTCAAAGAAAGCAGACAGGGCTCAGGCTTATTTAGTGAGAAAACCCAAATTTGCCCAAATTCCTTTAAAATGTAGTTTAGAACTCAACACAAGGAAGTCTGTGCAATACACAGGAAGTATTGGTCTTCTAATTTTTTTTAATATGCAATACTAACAGGAAAAAAACAATAAAGTCCTACATCCTTAGATAAAATGGATGTTTAAGAAGAAAGCCAGTTCCACTAAACTCAAGTAAAATGCTGTCACTGATTTCAGTGGAGATGAAAAATTGCCCTTATGGCCTGAATCTGCTTACTCTCATACAGGTATGAATCTGAAGTTACTTCTCGCATTCGGTTCAGTTTCACAAGGAACTGTGATAGGAGAGAGTGATATGAATTAAATCCCTTTTTTCTGTTACACTTTTGAAAAAAAAAGACCATGGTATCCTTCTGTTTGTGCTGGGTAGCGAGTATTCTTCATTATGCATAGGCTAGTATTTGTAAGAAAATATGATGCTAATTAAACTTAAATTAGATAATAAAACTAAGGAAAAATATAATTTTATTTTCCAATACACTAACTATTTTTGCAAGAACATACCCAGATAGTAATGGTATTCTAACTATGGCTTCATTAAGTATTCAAATTTTATAGGCAATAATAATTTCCTGTAAGGAGCATTCATACATTCTATTATTCCTCGGTTTAATAGGGAAAACCTCTAAGTTTTCAGTGTTGAATGACTGACTTTACCTACATCATCTTCAAGCTCTTTTTTATTTTTTTTTCCCCCTTTCATATGGATGGTTTCTGCTTGTGATTTGTTTGAAAGCTCATATAATTTTTGTGTACTGAACTGTTCAATTCCATCATTTGCTTCTCTGTATGATTTAACCAAATCAGCTTAACTTGTCTTTTCTGATTTTGACACCACTTCCTCTAACTTTATTTTGAATTTCCAAGGAATCCATTTAAGCCATAGATACTGAGTTCCAAAATGCAGGAGACTACAGAGTTAATACTTGACAGATAGTAGCTTCAAGCCAAGAAACCCTGAAATGAGAAATCATCCAGATTACCCATTAGATTACATAGGTCTAATTGCTATTTAAACAACAACAACAACAAACCAAAAAAAACACCACAAAAAACCAAACTGAACCAAAGGTGAAGATGGGTCATAGTTGTCATCAAGACCTTAGTAAATACTTCAGGAACCACAGACAACAAAAAGTTATGTTCTCAAGTACACAATGATCTCAACCAACCATTAAAAAAAGATAACAGTCACAAGGGTTCTGCAAAAATGCAGTTTGCAAGATATAAATATATTTTCTTTTTTATTCACTGACAGAATGTATAAGACTACCACACAAAATTTGAATGTAAGAATACATATATGCAGGTTGCAAAAAACCTCAGGATGAGATGGCAGCCTGTTCATTTTGAGACAGCAAAGTAAATCCTTTGCCCAAGTTGGAAGAGAAGATCATATGCCTCCTGATAAAGTGGGTGACCAGGCTGGGGAAGTGAAATGTGGAAAGAGGCAAGAGGCAAGATTGTTGATTACATGTCCATTCACACTCTGAATGGATCAGAAGTCATTTAATGAGGCAGATGGGGAAGAGGTTTTAGACTTCTGGACACACTTGCAGGGCTGCTGAAGAGCCACATCAGACAGGTGGAAAGTGCATGATGGATGTACAGCTGTCACTAACAACTCCAACTGAAACATCAGCCAGAAGGAAAACGGTAGAAATAGACTATTACCAAGTCAACAGGATGACCAAGAATTGGAGTGGTAATAGCCTCCTGTCATGCCATGAATCAAACAGGAAGTGTAAGTATGCCCCTCCAAGGGCTCTGCCAAAGGAAAAACTTCTAGGTTTTTTTGACAGAATATGAGCGTGCCCCATGCTAAAATATACATGTAGGTATATCTATACCACTAAATTAAACAGTGAAAGGGACCACTCCTGGTCACTGAAATTCTATTATCTGTATTATCAAACTGTTTTAAAAGTCCATCAAATTGTTAAAAAAAAAAAAAAGGTCCCTTGCACAGATTTGGCCCATGACAACAACTAACCTCAAAGAATTCCCAGGAAAAGTTCAGAAGGTGGCCACACGCAAAACATATGCAGCTACTCTGTTCTGGAGAAGTCAGCTTATTAACATGGACACAAGAAGTTCTGTGCCAGTGGTCCTGAGTGCAATAAAACAGTCACAGACATGTTTGTTTAATTTATTAGCATAGATGTAAGCTACAAACTATCTCTTGAAGAAGCCTCAGTTATCTACAAATCTGACTTGTGGAAAAATCCCTTTCCTTTACAAATCTGATGAGTAGTATGATCCCGATCACTTGAGTAGGACACTTAAGTCAAATATATAAGAAAGATGGGTTCTCTGTAAATACTGTAAGCACTGTTCCATCTTGTCAGATAACTTATTTGCAGCTACAGCCAATCCCAGATGCCTTAAAGGAAGACAGATGTTTCTCTCCCATCTAGCTGTACATTTAGGGAAGGGAGAGACGATTCTTCCTGATCTCTGCAACCTGTCAGCTTGTGGGCCTAATGCATGTAGTTGTGCAACTATGAAGTTCACACAAAGTTCTATGTAAGAAAGTGTTCCCTCTAAGAAGTGTTCCCTTGCTCAATGATAAACATAAGTGGTTCATTAGAATTTGATCTTTTTTTACTTTTTTTTTATTCTTCATGCTATGCAACATGATTTATGTATGCACCCAATCATATATATCTTATATTTGAATGTGTTAAAAGGCCAGTCAAAAAAAAACCCTATTTTAAAAAATTAAGTTAACCTAGTTCTAACACCTAGAACTATAAATTGAACTACCGCTAAATCAAACAAATCTCAGACTTCCCTTAAAGGGATCAAAGACCTCAAACTATCTGACAATTCCAACTTCTATTTCTAAATTATGGAAAAATGAAAAAACAGTCAGTAGCTTGTAGTTTCACCATATTCTTTTGCATATATATACTTGGTTATGATTAAAAAAGTAGATACTTTGCAAGTGCAGACAACGTCACTAATGGTAGAGAACTGTGTGGAAAAAATAGTTATAAAACAAATACTGACTTTTGGTCCATTTTTATAAAATAATTATCTCAATTCTTCAACAGTTCACTACTTTTAAGATAATTTGGTCATTCATTACGTTTGCACAGGTTACAAACAGCCATACTCTTTATAACAATACTTTTTGATGTCTTTCTAAAAGCTTTACTACAGCATATGCTTAGCCTTACAGAAAGTGGTACACCACAACAGCAATCTGCCTTAAAATAAAGTACACGTCTTATTTGGTTTCTTCCTCAAAAGCTTCAAACCAAAAAGAGCTATTTAAACCAAGGAAGGAAAAGTGTAATATACATGTTACACATCACTCAACAGAAATAGCTTTTTTTTATTATTAGTTTTCCATGTCTTTAAAACTGCCACAGACAACCAAAGTCTGGCTCTATTGGACTTTCTTCTGATACTTAACTTGGGTGGATAAATGAAATTGAGTTATAGCTAGAAAAACTATTACTAATTCTAATTCTCTCTAATTCTAGTTCTAATTCTCCCAATTTATATGAAAAGAAATATTTTAAATAATTGCACTGTAGATGAAACATTTAAATACTACTCTCTCTAAACTGCAAATGCAGTCAGAACAGTAAAAATAAATTCTGTTCTGAAACAACTTTTTTTTAATGCTGTCATTTGTCTTCATCAATTTTGGCAATGTAACATTAGAATAGCAGTTGCAAGTTTACCATAATCAGTAGTATTATTGGTGCATTTAGGACAGATGTACAAAGCTGATTTTGAGATTATGATTTAATAAAATATTCTCTCAACACAAATTCCACCCCTAGAGTATCTAAAAAAATTAACTAAGTTAATGAAAAACATATCAACAGAGGTTTTTCTACAAACTATCTTGATGTGTCATGTGAGCATATAGTAGAGCTATTGCAAAAGATAGTAGTTACATGAAAATAGAGTACTTCATAGATGAGTGTGTAAACAATAATAGTTCTAAAGACAAGATGAAGAACCTGAGACAGTTCTCAGCTTGAGACACACCCTAGGCCATGATACACCATTTCAAATCACTGTTAAAAAGTAATCATTCAAAAAATCAGAGGACTAGCTTTATAGTCTTGCGATTTTAAGGAATACATTTGGACTTTTTAATCATTTTCTGCTAAGACTATCTGTATTTATGTACATTTTTGGCACTTTTCATGATTTACTCTGCAGTCATCCAGACTAAAAGCTTCCTTTTCCAATGATATAGCAACGTCCTTACCAGCTACAGCAAATATAATGTGAAGATAATAAAAGAACAGAAAGTACAGAATAACAAGTGCTACAAACTGTTAGATTGCGAACTAGTTCAGTATCCAAGACAGACACCAACAGAAGCTTAATAGGATAACATCAGTATTCTGCTAGTATATAAAAAAAAAATACTGTAATAGCACCAATACTGCTGACTGGTTCAGATACGACACATCACTGAGCAATCTTCTTCCTTGCAAAGTAGTATTTCATGGATTAAAATTAGGTAGTGTAAAAATACAGACAATTCCTTGCTGTCTGCTGACATATTATTAACATCATTTGAAACTCTGGAAAAGACAGAATACTTCCCTTCCCTATGCTCTTCTTCTAATCTGAACCTTTCTGCAGACCACACATGACTACAAAGAAAGAAAGTATCAACTCAACCACAATATCACGAAGGCAAATGAACATTCTACAAACTCATTAGACTATTTTAGTTGACAATGTAGACTCTACAGTTACTCTAGAGACAGCTTTATAAGCAAACTCTAGCACTAAAGAAACAGCCAGGCACTTGCAGTTCCCTTGCAGGCTTCAGACTAGCAGTGCCACTTCATGCTCTGCTCTGCCTTGATTTCTCCATCATTAGAAGTTATTTCTTCCTTTTTTCTATTCTGTATCCAAAATGTACAGGCTTGCTGCTTTAACTCATTCCTCCCCTCCTCCATGTATTTTCTTTTGTGATCCTCAGTGAACATAAGTTCCAGCAGAGTTCTCTCTCCATAGCTTTAAAATTACCAGAGATTGATTGATGGCTCAAGCTATCATCAACTAGCTTCTACAAATAGGACTATCCTACTATAAAAATAATTTTGAGGGATATCAACACAGCAGTCATAGCAGCATCAATAGGTTCCGCCTAGACTAGCTACCCAAAGACCCATCTTGCTTCTTTCCATTTTTACACCCTGCACCAAGTTCTGTGCTTCTGCATTTAGTGTCAGCACCCGAGCTAGCTAGAGGTTTGAGTATGTCTTCGGTATATTCAAATCACTTTACTGATAGCAGTACAGATAGCATGAGACATCATACAGAAGGAGCTCCAGGCCTTCTAGCAGTTTTAGCCCAATCTTAGATGAATCCATCCTTCTTCAGATGATGTTAATTCTATTTCAAGCTAGGTTTTAGGTCCCCTTCAACACTGAGACTCCTCATCTTTCAACAAAATCATTAAAAAACCCTCTCTCAGAATAAACCCTATGTGGAAATCAAAACTGTAGAATTGTGAAAATTATGATAGCAAAGCACAAGATTTGCAAGCTGGAGACTGTGAACCCATAAAAATAATCAGAGTTTAAATCTAGCTGAACTACAAGAAGTGTTTGAAAGCTTTTCTATGGCATATCTAATTTTCTTTCCATGGGGCAGCTCCTGATCCACAGTAAAATTATTTATACTAGTGCATCAGAAATGTAGAGCTACCCACCTGAGTGACAATCATGACTTCATAACCAGAGAAAACTGAGGATTTGCACTGTCACCAGAATGTACGTAATACTTAACTTGCTGTATTCTGTTCCTCAAAAGTGGTTCCATAGTTTTTTTGCATTCTCAGTACCTAGCCAAAATTTAGATGGAGGTACATGGATGTGATTAGCTAAAGCTGGCCTAGAGATCAGAACAGAAATTTCTGCTTATCTACTCCAAGTACACTGCTAATAATTTTTGTATCAAGTGCATTTGGGAAAAGTCTGGCAACTAATACATAAAGCCTTTGTTCAAAGGACATTCACTCAGAGCAGCTCGAGCAGCTTGTAGGGCAATACATTTTGGAGTGTTCTGATGCAAGAGTCTGGGGAAAAAGGAAGACTAGCAAAACTAATTACATAGGTGTGGTTGGGGGCATGCTGCCACACAGCAGAAAATATATTATGCAAAACCATTTACGGGAAGCCACTAGTCTAGATCCCTGGCAGGAGGGAAACACAGCTAGCAGCTATGATTACTAACCAAGTTTTAGTTCTGTTGTACAGAAATAAGTGAGATAAATTATAGCAATAACAGATTGCAAATATATTTATAAGTTTTGGTGTGGATATAGCCTTTCTTTCTTTTCTAACTTTCTGTATATTGTAAACGATTATTTTACAAGTGTCCTGGTTTGATCTGAGAAGATCACACATGTCTTTATCCCATATACAGCATGAGTAAGGGCAGATAAAAGGCTTGGTACTAAAGGTAATTTGTAAAGAATAGCAGTTTATTAGTATGATGGACCACACCTGGTACAAAAAGAACATAAGAAGTAAACATGGGCCAGACCAAAGGTTCTGCTATCCCAGTACCCTGCCTTCATACACCCGAAGAGAATGTCCGAGAAAGAATAACACTAGTGCAAGCATAAAGTGGCAATTACCCCAATACTCTCCTCAACTTCAACTATTTTGAGCTCAGATTTTTTTTGAGACTGATGTGCTTCTGGGTGTTTAGTAACTTTCAATGGATTTTCCTTCTGTGAACTTGCCCAGCCAACTTTTGAACCTATGCAAATGTCAAGCTTTATGAAGTGACCTGCCAAGGAGTTTCAATATCAACTAACTCTTGCGTAAGTTGCTGCCTCCTTTTTCCTTGTTTTGAGCCTCTCTTCTGCTAAGTTTATTGGGCAGTCCCTAGTTCTTGTACTGAAAGAGACAATGAACAACTGTTCCTTATTCATGTCCTATATACCATCTGTAACTTTGTAGACTGCTATAATATTCTCCCAAATTTGAATTTTCCAAAATTTGACTCCTCCAAGAGAGTCCTCAACTTAGTCATTCCTTGTTAAGAAAGTCCCGTATTTTTTTGATCCTCCTTGCTTCTCTTTTCCAAATCTTTTCCAATTCTCCTAAAACCTTTTCAGATAAGAGGGTCAGAATGACAAACTATTCAAAATGTAGGCATATCATGCCTAGTTTACTCAATGGCATAAGGTTCTTTATTCTTTTCCCAATACTTGTTAATACTTAGCTTGCTGGATTAACAACACGTTTTAGATATAGTCCAAATCTTTTCAGTAAAATCATAATATTATCTTGGATTTTTGTAGCAGCTTTGTGCTAGTGCTAATGCAGAAAGAATATTATGGTTTAACCCCAGTCAGTAGCTAGGACCATCCAGCCACTTGCGCAGTTCTCCCCCTTCCCCTCAGAGGGGCAGGGAGAAGAGGGAGAAAAGGAGGGGAAAAGGAAAGGAAAAAAACCTCGTGGGTTGAGATGAAGACAGTTTAATAGAACAATAACAGAAAAGGAAAATAACAATAACAATAATAACACAAGTCACTCTCACCACATGGTGAATTGGTACCTTCTTGAGCAGTGATCGCAGATTCCCACCCCCCCGGGCAAACCCCCATTTATATACTGAGCATGACATCTATGGTACGGAATATTCCATTGGCCATTCTGTTGTTCTGTCTATGCTCCTTCTCAGCTTCTATGGGAAGCTAAAAAGAGTCCTTGAAAAGTAGCTTAGCAACAACTACAATATGCATTATTGACACTCCTTTTACAGCAATCACAAGAAAGAAAATTAACTCTTTCCCAGCTGAAACCAAGACAAAGAACTAAAAGAGAAAAGAAAAGCAGTGATTTTTTTGTCTCTGTTACTTCTGGTTGATAATTTTACAAAAAGTCCTGGAAGAAGGACTGAAACTCTTAAGCATGTAGTGTTACAACTTATTTTTCCTGAACATGAGAACAATATGCCCTGTGCTTGGCCCCAATTAAACAATCACAAAGTACTTGGGTAATAAGAAAGTTGTATTTACATAGAGAGCTAAACTTCAGTAGCTTAACATGGTATTTAAAAACTTGTTCAGTCAATGGAATAAAATCTATTTGCTGACTTCTTTTTAAGGTAAAAAGGAAAGACAATCATCAATCCATTCAAATTATTTTAACCCTCACTAGTATCAGAACGAATTTTTGCTTTAACAGTAAACTCAAAACAATCTATTTTACAAGTTCAGTGCTTGTTTCTATAAGCATGTGTTACAATAAATTAAAATAAGATTACTCCTCTTCAAGAAATAACAGCAACTAATTTAATTGTCAGTGCTTAAAGGACAATACAAAGCCAATAGCGATGGACACCTCTAGTAATTCTCCAGATGACGTGCATAAACTCTATTAAACAGGCTGCTGTGTTCAACAGCTAACAAATTTTGAAGCTAACTAATTGTGTAGACTGCCTGCGAACTGAGAGGAAGAGAAATGCACAGTGACAGAATGAAACAGAGGCAGAAGCAATGATTGTTGTAACAAAGATAAGTTTAAAAGATGTAAACAGAGAAAGTCTACAAAAAAGTCTACAAAAGGAATAACATGACTGAGATCTCATCCAAGTTTGTGACGGTGAATCTACCCAAGGGGTCCTGTCATGCTAAGACCAAAAGGAACTTAATTTTTGTTGTTCGTTTTTTGGGGGTTTTGTTGTGGTTTTTTTAAATGTGCTGGCAAATGTAATACCTGCACCAGTCTGATCTCTGAAGTCTGTCTGTATCAAAAAGTAGAACTCATGTTTCCATGTGAATCTTTGTTTCATTCTCAACAACCAATACACAGCAAGAAGAAATATTTGCTCTGTTCCACACTGTCCTGGTTTGAGCGACACAGGACTAGTTTCTTTTCTAATGCTTGGGAAAATTGTACTTTTGGAGGACTCTGGTGTCTGAATTTGTGAAAATATTTACTTTATAGCCAGCTATGGTGTGTGGGTGTCAAGGTCTCGGTGTTTTCAGGCTAGCCAGGTGCAGGGATGAGGAGGAGCGAGACCCGGGCACTTGACCCAAGCTGGCCAACAGGATTATTTCATACCATGAACGTCACATTCAATATAAATTAGAAAGTTTGCTGAGGAGGAAGGCTCTCCCTTGATGGCGGCGATCCAGAGAACTCCTTGCCCCGGTGCCAGACCCCTGAGGCCTTCCCTTCCTCCTGAAGCCATAGCACTCGCAGTGTCCGACATTCAGTGTCCACTGCTGGGAGTGCACAACTTCCTACTGATATAGTTGGCTGAGTATAATCCTTATATATCTTTAGATTGGTATCGGGATCATTATTGGTTCTTTAGTGTTATTACTGTTAATTATTTAGTCTTATTCTATTAAATCTGTTTATATTTCAACCCCTGGGTTTCCTGGTTTTCTTCCCGATTTCCCCTTCCTGGGTGGAGAGGGGTCATCGGGTAATAGAATAATTGTCTAAACGACAATAAATTGTTGTGGATTTTCTCAAGCCATAACACACAAAAAAAAAAAAATGTGTGGCATACAGTATCACTTTCTGTCTAGCTTATTTTTTAAAAAATCTTTTTAATGACGCATGCAATCGACTGCTGTGAATGAATGGCCAAATACCATGAGAACAGTACCTTACTTTACAACAGTGGCTCTTCACAAACCATATTATTCTTATGTATACAAATTGGGATTAGTTAACAGTGTCTATCAAGACTATCTGCACACATACATACTCAGTTCCCCATAACTTAAAGAATGTAAGAGTGGAACAGGTGTAACTTTTTTTAGTACTTTTGCTAAAAAAGAATCCCAGAAGACTAAATACTAGCTGAGAAAGAAAATGGGCTGCAGCAATAGCGATGTGTCTTGCAAATAGATGCACAAGTCAGAATCCTTTCTATGTGTACGAATTCTTCAAACTAAGCTATTAATTCTATATTAAAACTGCCTGATTGTCAAAAGGAATTCCTCACTGCTTCCAGAGTTCTTTTTCCCTTCCGTACCTTACTCAATTCTTAATTTTGTAAACTAGTCTTTAAAGTTAACCTACTTAAAAATAAAATAAGTGGGAAAATAAATTCCTTTTCAGTACTATTATTAAGCCCACTAAGCATTTACCAACTTTAAAAAAACCCAAACAAACAAAAAACCAAAACACATAGACCTGCAGTTGTATTTCTGAAACTGGTTTGGTTTCCTCTACAAACATTATGAAAGAATAAATCCATTATTTTTTGAATGGACAAACTAGTCCTTTGTATTAAAAGTGACTTCAACTTACATTTTTTATTTTTACACATATTGAATATTAGCATGAGACTATAAAAATAATTATTATCTCAAGTCTTATAAAATTTTAAATGCTGAGCAGAAATTTTGACTGGCTATAAACAGAACCTTTTTCCCCATGAGAGCAGTTGAGCAGTAAAGTGCTTTGTCCAAACAGGTTGTGTAGGAATTGACTGGATAAAGCCTTGTGCAAACTGATCTGATCTCACAGCTCACCCTGCTTGGAGCAGGACATTGGATTTAAGACCTCCAGAGGCATTCAAAACCCGCCTGGACGCCACCCTGTGCAACCTGCTCTAGGTGTCCCTGCTCTGGCAGGGGGGTTGGACTAGATGATCTCCAGAGGTCCCTTCCAACCCCTGTGATTCTGTGACATCCCTTCCAACCTGAATCCCATAAGACCTAAGTAGGTGTAATCTGAAAATCTCCAAAATGTTTATTCAGTAATCATGGAGTTACAAAAAATGTCATTTTAATAATAAAATCATAGAATAGTTTGTGTTGGAAGGGACCTTTAAAGGTCATCTAGTCCAACCCCCCCTGCAATGAGCAGGGACATCTCCAACTAGATCTGGTTGCTCAGAGCACCGTCCAACCTGACTTTGAATGTTTCCAGGGATGGGGCATCTACCACTTCTCTAGACAACCTGTTCCAGTGTTTCACCATCCTCATCATAAAAAATTTCTTCCTTATATCTAGTCTAAATCTTCCCTCTTTTAGTTTAAAGCCATTATCCCTTGTCCTATCACAACAGGCCCTGCTAAAAACTTTGTCCCAGTCTTTCCTGTAGGCCCCCTTTAAGTACTGGAAGGCTGCAATAAAGTCTCCCCTGAGCCTTCTTTTCTCCAGGCTGAACAACCCCAACTCTCTCAGCCTGTCCATACAGCAGAGGTGCTCCAGCCCTCTGATCATCTTCATGGCCCTCCTCTGGACCCGCTCCAACATGTCTATGTCTTTCCTGTTCTGAGGGCTCCAGAGCTGAAGAAGCCGGCCACTGAAGAAAAAGAGACTGACCCTTTGATCCCTCAGCTTTTATACTGAGCATGAGGCAGATGGGATGGAATACCCTGTGGGTCAGTTTTGGGTCACCTGTCCTGTCCGCTTCTCCCCGCAGGTGCGACCCCTCTACGCTTTTCCGCTTCCGACCCTCCAATGGGGCAAAGAACAAAGTTGGCTGCCCTTGGTTGTTATAGCAATAAGGATAAGCAGGAGCCTCTCTGCACACCATTCCTTGGCATCAGCTATAAACATGGGTCTTATCACTCTGAGAGTGAACAGTTTTCTGCACAATATGCTGTTAATTTCAGCAGTTAGAAGAAGCTTGGCTGCAAAGTAAAATTACTGAACAGAAAATTGGTTCTGTTTTACCTCAAACCAGGACATCTCTTGGACCACATCCCCCAATTAGTTGACTGTTAAGATTTAAAGTGCCTGACGTTGTCCCGTAAAAAACATTCTCTTCTGCAATGCCAACACAACTGCCTAAAGCACTAACTGTAAGAAATCTAGAAGTTCTTCAAGTTGAAAGAAGAAATAAATATGCCTTTTTTTTGCAGTTCTGTAAGTTTTGGATATTAATGAAGTAACTACCATAAGATCTGCAAACAAGAAAAGTTAATGACCAATAAAACATTTCTACTCTTCATTGTAGCTGAAAAAGAGGGAGAATTTCATTGTTCTTAAATCACAAAATTATCTTATTACTTTACATAGATCAGTTAGTGAATCAAAACACTTTAACTTCCACCTGAATTATACAGAAATAAGACTCAATATAGAAGTTTAATAAAGTAAGGATGCCTAGAAAGAGGTTGGATAACATGCAGAAGGTACTGGTATTTGATTTTTTTCCCCCCTCAATGTTTTAACTTTAATTTCTATTGTGCAAAATAGTCTGGTTCTTAATTCTTTCAGTTTTCATTAATTTGGTGTTTCTATTAGTGTTACGTGTGGGTTTTTTCAATAAATACAAATAATTTACAAATGTAAATATTTTAATAAAATTCCCACTTTTGCTTGGAAGAACTTATAAAGGGGGGGGGGGGGTCCCAGAGCCAGGGAAACCCAAGGAAGAGCAGAGAGCCCCGCCAGGAGCCAGCAGCTCTCGAGGGCAAGAGTGAGGCTGATGTGGCGGCATAGACATTGCTGGAAGCAACCGCATGGCCCTAGAGAGCCCAGGGCGTGGCACATCAGTCAGGGAGTGGTGCGGCAGTTCGTGCAGAAGGGCACGCAGGAAGGCCCCTGCAACCTGCTTGTAGGTCCACAGCCCAGGGAAGTGCTCATGGTCTCTGCCAAAATGGTGGGCACTCGCCTCAGAGCTAAAACCAGTCCTCCTACACAGAAAGACCCTCAAATGTCTGATGCATCCACCCAGATGGAACTGGTAAGGAGACTTCAGTACAAGGAAGGGGTAGGCTGTAGTGAGTGCCCATACTCTTCTCCTTCTCCTGGAAGAAAAGTTAAGTACTTGCACACGGTGTGCACAGGTTGATGATCTGTTATGTAAGGTGCCTGAGTTGCAAGAAACGGTTGAAAGGTTGCGTAGTATCAGAGGAGCCAAGACAACAGATAGATAAGTGGTTTCATAAGAATGTTCCTGTAGTGGATACAACTGAGAATGAGGTACCTTGGACCCTGGTGACCCACAAAAGCAGGACTCCGCTTCAGTCCCCACCCTCTGGCATCACAACCAAAAACAGGTATGAAGCTTTAACACCTGTAGACACCCACGAGCAAGGTCTGCCAGGAGGAACTGCACCAGCAGCACACAGTAGATATCATAAAAACCCAATGACGAGTGCTAATAGTATGTGACTCTGTTAAAGGACATTGAGGCGCCCATCTGCCATCCTGACAGGGAGTCACGTGAGGTATGCTGCCTTCCAGGAGCTAAGGTTTGAGATGTTGTCGAAAGGGTGCCACAACTTGTCAAGAACACAGACTACTATCCACTGTTACTCTTTCATGTGGGCATGAATGACACCGCAAGCCAGAACCTGGGCAGAATCAAGAAAGACTTTATAGCCCTGGGGCAAGTGAAAAAAATTGGTGCCCAAGTTATCTTTTCCTCCATTTTACCAGTTAGAGGAAAGGGAGCAGCTAGAAATGGACGTATAATGCATATCAACTCCTGGTTACGTGGCTGCTGCCATCGTTAGGGTTTTAGCTTTTATGACAATGCGACATTCTTTGATGAATATGGCCTGTTAGAGAGGGATGGGATCCACCTGTCTAGAAGAGGCAAGGGAATCTTTGGCAGCAGGCTAGCCAACTTGGTGAGGCGGGCTTTAAACTGAAGGACTTGGGGGGTAGAGTCCAAGGGGGAAATGCTCACACCATATTATCCAACTGGGGGAAATAAGCCAGGCCAACCAGAGCAGTGACAAATATTCCTTAGCTGACTCCCAAGATGAGATCCAGAAGGCCAACCACCTCAAGGGTGTGAACGGCTATGGTGGATCCTCTTGCACCCCTCCAGAGAAATCTGCATGCTCAATTACCTCTCTGAAATGCCTGTACGCCAACGCACGCAGCATGGGGAATAAACAGGAAGAACTTCAGATCTGTGCGTGGTAAAAGATGGGATAGCTCAAATGACTGGAATGCTGTCATGGATGGCTATGTACTCTTTCAGAAAGACAGGCCAGCGGGGGGAGGTGGTGGAGTTGCTCTCTATGCAAGACAGCAGCTGGAATGTATCGAGCTCTGCCTAGGGGTGAATGAAGAACATGCTGAGAGCTTATGGGTGAGAATTAAGGGGCAGGCTAATATAGGTGATGCTGTTGTGGGTGTTTGCTGCAGACCACTGGATCAGGAAGAGGAAGTCAATGAGGCCTTCTACAGACAGCTGCAAATAGTCTCACGATCACAGGCCCTGGTTCTCATGGGGGACTTCAATCACCCTGATATCTGCTGGAAAGGCAACACAGCCAGGCACACACAGTCCCAGAGGTTTTTGCAGAGCATTAATGATAACTTTTTGACACAGGTGGTGGAGGAACCAACGAGGAGAGGTGTGCTGCTGGACCTTGTACTGATAAACAAAGGACTGGTTAGGAATGGGAAGGCTGGGGGTAGCCTTGGCTGCAGTGACCATGAGATGGTGGAGTTCAGGATCATGCATGGAAGAAGCAGGGCAAAAACTAGGCTTACAACCCTGGACTTCAGGAGAGCTGACTTTGGCCTCTTCAAAGACCTACTTGGAGGAATCCCATGGGCAAAGGCTCTAGAAGGTAGAGGGGTGCAAGAGAGCTTGTGAATCTTCAAGAACCACTTCCTCCAAGCTCAAGATCAGTGCATCCCTAGGAGCAAGAAATCAAGCAAAGGAGGCAGGAAATGTGCATGGATAAGCAAAGAGCTTCTGGAAAAACTCAAATGGAAGAAGGAAGTTTACAGAGAGTGGAAAAAGGGACTGGCCACTTGGGAGGAATATAGGAATGTTGTCAGAGTATGCAGGAATGCAATGAGGAAGGCTAAGGCCCACTTGGAATTAAATCTGGCAAGGGATGTCAAGGACAATAAGAAGGGCTTCTTCAAGTACATCAGTAGCAAAAGGAAGACTAGGGAAAATGTGGGCCTGCTGCTGAATGAGGTGGGTGCCCTGGTGACAAAGGATACAGAGAAGGTGGAGTTACTGAATGCTTTCTTTGCTTCAGTCTTTACTGCTAAGGCCAGCCCTCAGGAATCCCAGACCCCGGAGGGAAGTGAGAGAGCATGGAGAAAGGAAGACTCTCCCTTGGTCGAGCAGGATCGGGTTAGAGACCATTTAGGCAAACTCGACACCCACAAATCCATGGGCCCTGATGGGATGAACCCACGAGTGCTGAGGGAGCTGGCAGATGTTATTGCAAAGGCACTCTCCATCGTCTTTGAAAGATCATAGACAACAGGCGAGGTGCCTGAGGACTGGAGGAAAGCCAATGTCACTCCAGTCTTCAAAAAGGGCAAGAAGGAAGACCCAGGAAACCACAGGCCAGTCAGCCTCACCTCCATCCCTAGAAAGGTGATGGAACAGCTCATTCTGGATGTCATCTCAAAGCATGTAGAGGAAAAGAAGGTTATCAGGATTGGTCAGCATGGATCCACTAAGGGGAAATCATGCTTGACCAGTCTGATAGCCTTCTACGATGGTGTGACTGGACGAATAGATGAGGGGAGAGCAGCAGATGTTGAATACCTCGACTTTAGCAAGGCTTTTGACACAGTCTCCCATAACATCCTCATAGGTAAGCTTAGGAAGTGTGGGTTAGATGAGTGGACAGTGAGGTGGACTGAGAACTGGCTGAATGGCAAAGCTCAGAGGGTTGTGATCAGCGGCGCAGAATCTAGTTGGAGGTCTGTGACAAGTGGTGTTCCCCAGGGGTCAGTACTGGGTCCGGTCCTGTTCAACATATTCATCAATGACCTGGATGAAGGGATAGAGTGTACCATCAGCAAGTTTGCTGATGACACAAAACAGGGAGGAGTGGCTGACACACCAGAAAGCTGTGCTGCCATACAGTGAGACCTGGAAAGGGTAGAGCGTTGGGTGGAGAGGAACCTCATGAAGTTCAGCAAGGGCAAGCGTAGGGCCTTGCACCTGGGGAGGAATAACCCCATGCACCAGTACAGGTTAGGGGCTGACCTGCTGGAGAGCAGCACTGTGGAAAGGGACCTGGGAGTCCTGGCGGACAACAGGATGACCATGAGGCAGCAATGTGCCCTTGTGGCCAAGAAGGCCAATGGCATCCTGGGGTGCATCAAGAGGAGTGTGGCCAGCAGGTCGAGGGAGGTCATCCTCCCCCTCTGCCCTGATTAGGCTGCATCTGGAGTACTGTATCCAGTTCTGGGCTCCCCAATTCAAGAAGGACAGGGAACTGCTGGAGAGGGTACAGCAGAGGGCTACACAGATGATCAAGGGAATGGAGCACCTCTCTTATGAGGAAAGGCTGAGAGACCTGGGTCTGTTTAGCCTGAAGAAGAGAAGATTGAGAGGAGATCTCATCAATGCTTACAAATACTTAAAGGGAGGGTGCCAAGAGGATGGGGCCAGACTCTTTTCAGTGGTGCCAGGCGACAGGACGAGGGGCAGTGGGCACAAACTGGAACACAGGAAATTCCGTCTGAACATGAGGAAAAACTTCTTTCCTTTGAGGGTGACAGAGCACTGGAACAGGCTGCCCAGAGAGGTTGTGGAGTCTCCTTCTCTGGAGATATTCAAAACCCGCCTGGATGCAGTCCTGTCCAAACTGCTCTAGGTGAACCTGCGTCAGCAGGGGAGTTGGACTAGATGATCTCCAAAGGTCCCTTCCAACCCCTACCATTCTGTGATTTCACACATCTGAAAATTTCCTTGATTTTTCTAGTGTTTGGAGTACAATTTCTTGTTCTTTAGTGTTTCCAAACATATTGTTCAGTATTGCTTAATATATCTCACTCCACTTTGGCAGGTGGTTGAAAGAGTTCATAGGGTTGACATTTCTTCTGAAAGAATCTGTACAATGAATATTTGTCAGCATTACTTACGACCTTTTAATTCTAAAGTACAATTAACTATCCTAAAATTACAATGTAAGCAAATAACTTCCATTACAACTAAATTAATGTGCAAGCTAAAGAACTGCCTGTACCTCTTTTTCCCATTTATCCAATCACTTCACACTCCCCCTTTTTCAAGTTGCCAAGAGTAATAAATGAGAGATTTGCCATGGGTCTGGCTGAAGCCTTCCAGAACAGATACAAGACTCAAGATCATTATGTTTGTGCAGTCTGATTGCTAAAAACGCCAGTGACTCTGACAGCTTTTGTAATACTGCCACATATCTTCCTCTACCTGGAAAGACACTAATCATAAAGCTCAAGTAAGCCACAGAGAATTGCCCTGAATCGTAACTATGTTCCGAGAGATAACACAAAAACTTTCAGTTCCAAAAAAATGTCACAATGATTGCTCATAGATAAAAAAAGAATACAGCAGTGAGTGCACATGTGTAGAAGCATCCTTTTTCTGCAATATCTAGAACACACTGTATCTTCCTACCAAGCTCCACACCACATGGACAAAGACTCACAAAGTAGCAGTAAACTGTCAAAACTCCAACTACTCCTGTAGGTATCCATTCAAAATGATTATGGGCTTAAGCTGCGGGGATATTTTCAAAATAATCTGTTAGACCAGTAAGACTTGTGCAAAAGAGCAAGTAATTAACTATTATTTATTTCAAGTCAAATAAAGATTCTTTAATAAGTTTAGAAGAAAGAAAGAAAACAAGCAATTTTCTTCTAGAGGAAAAAAAAGAGATAAAAACATAAAAATCTAGAAATAGAACATAAAAAAAAAAATCTAGAGAAAGATGGTCCTTCTACTATCCAATCTAGCCAACAAAAGTTGTGACTGGTAGTGCGTTACAAAGGCATTACAACAGCAGAGGACACAAACCAATGATTCTGCTTTCAAAGTCACCACAGAAAGAAACTTGGTTCCAAGAGGATCTACTCCTCAGTGCTCATCACCATATTGTAGATCAGTTGTCACTAGCCCTGAGGGCACTGATAACGGATGGCTTTTACTAAACCAGCTATGGGTTGCTGGTTGTGAATGTATCACAGGTATCAGAACCAAAGTGCCACAAGGCCTGTCAGCCTGACCTCAGTGCCAGGAAAGATCATGGAACGGATCATCCTGAGTGCACTCACGTGGCATGTGAAGGACAACCAGGGGATCAGGCCCAGCCAGCATGGGTTCATGAAAGGCAGGTCCTGCTTGACCAACCTGATCTCCTTTTACAACCAGGTGACCCACCTGGTGGATGAAGGAAAGGCTGTGGATGTTGTCTACTTG
>VFFE01007641.1:31732-48696 GCA_008921705.1 Burhinus oedicnemus | reverse complement strand
CCCTTCCCTGCAAAACTGACATTTTTGTGTGTATTAAGTATTCCTTTTCCACAAAGACCCACACAATCTCAATCTTAAGTTTATTGATGTATATAATTAGGCTGACTTTACATAAGTAGGACTTCAAAATTTTTAAGGTATTCTTGCTAGTTATAAATGAACATAAGAACATTAAAAGTTAGGTAAATTTATAATTGACTGAATAGGACTGCTCAAGTGAGCAATTCCTGAGATGCATCCTTACCTCTACTAAAACAGGTTCAGCTAAGGACGAGTTGAGATAGGACCAGTACCTTCTGTGAAAAAACAATCCTTTATGCAATTCAACTAAGCACACTATTTTCAAAGGTCAATAACTACACCACAAAGAATGTATGTTCAGGTCAAAATCAGGAATACAAAGCTTCTGCATTTCCACTGTTGCAGTGTTTCATAATTGTTGATTCCACAGTGTTGGCTTTAAAAGGTAAATATTTTAGAAAAGTTGAAAAATTAAAATAAATGTGGTAGTTGACAAAATGCCAGTAATGAAATAATCCTCATTCTGCAATGGGTATAAGATTCTATAATCAATACCAAGCTTTTTCCTGTTTTTCATCTCTATTCTAAGAAGTTCAAAGTTGCTTTAATTGCTCAAAGATTTTCATCTCACAAGTAGTGATTTAAGAATGTCTGGAATTTTCTCTGACAACTTCTCTAGTAAAATTTTTACAAATCTGCTGTTCATTGGCAAATAGCAAATGATGATGTCTGAGGGTTTCTGACGCTCTTAGAGTGCTAAGAGTACTTTAGAAATGCAACACTGCTTCAACATTCATTCATAATTTTTCACTCAAATATGCAAGTCTATTCTAAACATTTGAAAACTGATGAGCTCATGCAGAAAACTTTCAGGGAAAAAAAAAAGATAAGATTCTGTTGGACTCCATCTTGATAGCGTCTTTCAAATAAAGGTCTCAGAAGACTTCACAAAAAGAAACATTACTCCTTTTCTTATCAGATGAGCAGCTTAGGCTTCAGCTGGTCTCAAAGTAATGATTTGAAAACAATCCTGAGTACTTAGGCTCATACTCCAGGATCTATTGATGCTTATGCTATTTTACTTTAAAAACAGTAAATAATGATGACAATTTTCTTTAAGAAGCTAAAACCTGTCAATAAAAGTTTACAATATATTTAACAAAAATAGTTCTGTGGCATGTTATGTCATTTTTCCACCATATTCCTAGATTTAAAAAAACCTTAAAACCTGCATTAACATTGAACATAGCTATTGGAAAGTTAAAGAAAGCAACAATGAAGAAAAGTCAGACAAACACTGTAATTAACCCCAAAGTAATGACTACAAAAGCAGGAAATTAGGTTTTAAATTGCAACTGAAAAGAAATCCAAATGTGTGTAGACACGGAGTTCACACCTATGGTACCCAAGTTTTCCTAAGTCAGTCCTCTGAAGATCCTAGGTGGGGATGGAAGGTGAAGAGAGAGAGGAGAGCACACAAACATAAATAGAAAGAGATCTCAAAATGCAATAGAGAAAAGTACTTATGTAAGATGCAACTGTGAGAATATTTTTAAAGTGAAGGACTATATGCTGCTTTTTCTTACTATTAACAACATCATTTAATGTATATACAAGCATTTTTCCATTTTAGAAGTCTAGAACAAGTAAAACCACTACATGAGGCAGCATGTAGTAGAGCCATCCCTAAATCTGCCACTTTGCAGCTTTCATATCTCAATTTTTGTTGTTTCTCAATCTTATCCAAACACAGTCTGTATATTTGTAACAAGGGCTGGTTGGTTTGGTGGGGTTTTTTGAGTGTTGTTTTTTAAATTCTTGCAACTCCAAAGCAGGTAAAGAAGTTTTATTCATACTTCCAGCAAAACAGAATTTCAACTTTAGACACAAATACAGGCATAAAGCTTTTCAGTGGAAAAGCATATTTCTTAAAATGGTGCAAATGCAAAAATAATGGATCATAACAAAAATTAATTTGCAACCTTAATGTAGTGCATGCTATTAGGCATCAGGCAAATAAGCGTTTCAATTAACTATGCAGTCAAACAAGGATACCACAGAAAGCAGTCCATAACATAAAAAATTTGTTGCAAAACGGAGGATTTTAACATGCCATCTCTAAATATTTAATATAAAAATTATAAGCTATAAACCAAATTCCATTTGGCATCCCAGTTATACCTGCCTACTCCACAGCTTAGAGACATCCTTTCTTTGGAAAACCACCTAGATGATGTTACTGTTTTGCACAGAATATAAATGAATAAAATCTAACTCTTCTAGAGGCTGATCCCACAAAGCATTCTGCAAGATAACCCAGGGGCCTCAAATCCCATTGAAGCAACTGGAATTTGAAGGTGCTCAACTTCTTAGCAAGGACTTAATGATTTCAGCTATATTTCATAAAACATAGTAAGCTCGAGGACAATATATACACAAACTATTAATTTTAACATTTTTTATTTTTAAAATATTCTTATGTCTAACTGCTTAAAATCTAATTTAGGTTATGAAAACCAGCCACAATTCTATCCCATATTCTTATCTGAACCTAAACTATCTGACAAATAGGGAAATATTTTTATCTCTGTCTCTCCAATTCTTCTCTTGTATTTGCCACTGGAATTCTACTATCTACTATGAAGTAGTCCATCACTTGCTCATACCAACCAATTCTGATCATCCTTTCTCCAAACTCCCTACCCCACTTTCTGTCAATTAATGCCATTTTTCTCAGAAAGGTCAGAAATAACACTCCCCTTGTCTCTATCAATACTTTAAAATCCTGACCACTTCCCTGATACAGAACAGGTACATGATAAATTTAGGTCTAGATTACAGTAGGGGAAACTTGCCAGACTGTGAATAGTAGCACAGCTACACAAGCAGATTCCTCCCAGCATGTTGTACTGGCAAAAGTGTTCTGAAGGCAGAGCTAAAAAAAAAAAAAATAAGTCTCCCAGACAAAATAAATTATGTACTGGCAAAAATACAGTTACAGTTTTATTACAGCTGCATTTAAACTTTGTAAAATAAATAAATAAAAACCAACCACAAAATCGGAGTGTTCAAAACTTCCAAAAACAGTCAAATGCCCCAAAGATTTATTCTACTAGCAGAAAGTTATTACTGTAAACCTGACTTTAGTCCTAGGGTCTAAAAGCTGAGAAACTGAAAATTAATATTTGATTTTACTTTTTAGATATTCTGGGGATGCTTTGGATGCCATGTCACTTTGGGATAAAGCTGAAACAGTGCTCAGAAAACACATTTAAAAGGTTTTGGTACCCAGGAGGAGAGCATTAAAATAGCACATCATCTGGAAAAGTAAGACTTGAAGTTTTGGGGGAGAGCAGAGTTTGTCAGAGTGGAAGTAGTACACAGAACAACAGGAAAAGGAGAAACTGAGATGAATGAGCATGAGAGTAGTCTCAGGTCTGTAAGAAATAGTGCTTTTGTATTTCAATAATTATGGACTTCAGGATGTGACAGGTATGAAAGCTCAGGAAATGCACAGGAGCTTCCAAGAATAAAGGCAGCATCAAATATGCAAAGAAATAAATGCTAAAGATTACTGCATGTTTCACAAAAAATGCGCACAAGATGCATAGCTCTGATTGACCTATGATCCATACAACATACCACCAGAACAGTTGGTTGCAACATGATCAAACTAGCTGCCACTGCTTCATCCTCACTTGGAGGAGAGTGACTTCCTAAGCATTAATTTAAAAGAGAACATCTGACAGAGGCCAATACATTTTCTTTTTCTAGTAATATTGTAATGGTAAAAATAGCATTGGCCTGCATTTCATGACTGTCCTGGTTTGAGGACATGACAATGACCCTTCCACTTATTTCAAGAGGCTTAAGTGACAGCATTCCCTACAAAATGAGAGAGATGGATGCTTCGCAGATGTCTGTCATAAAATGCATAAATCGGAGTATCCACATACATTAATACTCCTATTTTACAATCAGTTAGCAGGCAGTAGTAGTTAGGAGACTTGTTTTGCAATCATTAAAAGCATGTAGATGGAATAACACTTCCAAACTTACTTACGTACATAAAGTTTGACATTCACTACAAGTAGAGTCTAAACACAGTTAACTGAACCACTCAGGAAAAACTGTCTCCCAAGCATGGACAATCTGCACTGTAAGTTTAGTCAGCTGGTGCCAGTAAAAGTTACAACCTCCAAAAGAAGCTGAAATAAGTTACATCAATGAACAACGATATTTAAGATTAGTATTTGTCAGCCTGTCCTGTGCACTGAATCTTATGGAATACAACTATCCATGACTGAACTTCTAAGAACAAGCTATTTCTGAGATATAAACAAACAAGGTTAGAACATTTTTCTATTTTGTAAAAAAATATTATTTTAGTGCTCTAAAATAATGTCAGATTTACTCCAAGCTGCCTTCAAGAAATTGGTTTTCAGCTTCAGTTTAAGCAAGTGAAAATCATGTCAGAGTACTTGAAAAATGTTTCTGTGGAAGTTAAAACTGCTTTACAAGGAAAATGTCTCAATCAAAACTATATAATCCTTCCTGTAAGGCACCTGTAAATCACATACTCAACTATCATGGAATAATGTTAACCCACTAAACCAAAAGCCAGTATCAAAACACCATAAACCTCCATAAATGAAAAAGATGTGGACTCCAGTCACAAATGTATTACTAATCATAATACTAACATATTTATTACACATCAAGTTTCCTCAAACGAGATGGAACACTTACTAAACATTGAGCTGTAATACTTAGTCACTCAATCACACCTTCTAGTCGGGGAATGAAGTACATTTATAGCACATTTTGAGGAAGCTTGTGCTCATTACCACTGTACACAACACAGGAATAAAACAAGTATCTTAGTTTTGGAAAGACACTACACTCTTGATCTGAATCTGAAAAAAGCAAAAACTACTGCTCGACAGTAGTCACTGCATCACCCAAAAGGAGGATTCCTACTGCTACGTTCTCCACTGTACCTTACATGTGAACCAAGCAAGATATTTTAAAATAAGTCTTAAGTTTGGTTTGGGTTGGGTTTTTTGGGTGTTTTTTTTTTTGGTTGGTTGTTTTTTTTTTTTTTAAACTAATGACACTCATACTCACTTACCTGAGACGCCACAGCGACCATGATCATAGAGATGCTGCTGGTGCATGGTAGACTTTTTGTAGATAACATGAGGATGACCATTCTCATAATTAAAGTTACTGAAATTTTTTGTTACATTCCTTAAAGGCTCAATAAAATATTCTTCATCTTCTGTAGCAATGACTCCATGCTTAAAGGAGAAGAAAATAAAAACTTGCAATAGACAATACAAAACTCCTATTAAAAAGTTTAATTTTAAATAATATTTGATTATCATTTATTTCTGTGAAGAAATCCACAACTATAAACCAACACAGAAAACAGTGCATGAGCCAGCTCTCCTCCACTGACTTTAGTGGGAGCAGGAGTAATGTCTATAAGCAACACAATGAGAAAAGAATTAAAATATCATTGCCCTATTTCTGGAGTTCTTTCCTATCATTTTTGGTAGATGTGGTAAGAAAGCAAGATATATTCTTGGTATATGACCAACAATCTGTTCACAGAGATGTTCCAAAACTATGTGATTCCTATCCATTAAAAGTGACACCAAGCCAAAATGGCCTTGCTCAAAGGGTGAGCCCAATATCCCTCTGTGATGCCATACCAGTAGATGCTTAATGCCACATACTGCATCAAAGAAAAAACGCATGAAGGATTAATTCTAGAAAATATATTCAGGGAAACCATTCAGCATTTTACATTCAGATGCTTAATTCCAAAACTGAGCTAGTTGTTAAAATCAAATTATTAATATTAACTTAGGCTACACTATCTACAAAGCATTTATTCCTTAAAAGGTCTCACCACAAATCTTTGCCGAATCAGAGTTGTTGCAGACTGTGTACTAGACTTCATTCTCCAAAACAAATGAACTTTTTTTTTTCTCATACTGCAGTGCAGAGTAGTAGATATACTATTCTCATAAGTTTCACATTTGTGAACTCAGCTTCTTCCAATCAGGAAGCGGTTTATGGAAGAATGGGGAAATTTCAGGCCAGCTATGCAATCGCCTGAACCTTCAGCAATTAAAAATGAACTTCAGCAGATAATCCAGTTTTGGGATCCTTTCAGCTATAGAAATATTGGTGAATAAGCCCAGACAGACTCCTACACCTACATTTACTAAATAAAAAATTCTAGTATCTGTATCTAGAAAACTCTGAATGTATAAACTTTCTGCACCAGGAAAAAGAGCTACTAATTAGGTAGGAGACTGGAAGCAGGAACTTCTGCATTTGTATCCTGATTTGATGAATCATAAATTTCTACCACAGCTTTGATCTGTAATGCAAGTACTATGCACGAGCCTTTTTTTAAAGAGTTGTGTTTGATTTGGGTTTTGGTTTTGCTTTTTATTCCTCCGATGAGACCTCTATGATTAGCCATAAGACCACTTGCTCCATATTTGCTCTAAATATCCCAAAGCTGTTTCAGAGATCAGGACTTGCCATTGTACTCTTGGTCAAAGCTCTCCTCCTGCTGCTGTTTTGTACACCAACTGCCTGCTGTTCTTCACTCCTGAAATAAGCGAATTTCAGTAGAATCATAGAATTATTTAGGTTGGAAAAGACCCTTAAGATCATCAAGTCCAACCATAAACCCAACACTGCCAAGTGCACCACTAAACCATGTCCCCCTAAACACCATGCCTACACATCTTTTAAATACCTCCAAGGATGGTGACTCAATCGCTTCCCTGGGCAGCCTGTTCCAATGCTTGACAACCCTTTCAGTGAAGGAGTTTTTCCTAATATCCAATCTAAACCTCCCCTGGCGCAGCTTGAGGCCATTTCTTCTTGTCCTATTGCTTCTTACTTGGGAGAAGCATAGAATCAGTAGTAACATAGTAACATACAACTTAAAATAAAAAAGCCTGTATAACATTTCAGAAAGAACAGTATTTTCCAAATATAAGCCCATTATATATTTTGAAAATATACGTATGAATACACTTCAGCTTTCAATTACACATTCCTTACATAGTGACTATAACAGTAAGTCTTCCTCTCTGGTGGTATTTTTAATTATGAACTCAATTATTTACTCAATAAGGTAACATCAGGGTCTATATTCGCCTGAAAGATGCTATTAATGCATTTCTCTCACAGTGCCTTCTTGTTACTTGGAAACTAAGATTTTACTAGAAAATAAATCATTTACTGATACACTGCTGCTTAAAAAGTCTTGAAAATATAAACCAAACTGTAACCAGGTTTGCCAGATACACGGAAAGAACCTTGACAGTCTGGATGTCAGATATCTGGGTTCAAGCAAATCCAAAGCCATTATAAACTCTATTATTACGTTCCTACAGGAAAAGAGAGTCCTGCAGTGTGGTTCTGGCCAACACCATCAGGCTGCCTGCTTCGTGCCAAGCCTGAGGAGACAGAAGTATCATCCAAACTGTGGCCCTGTCTCTGAAACAGAGGGGCATACATCCTTCATATCTGTACTCAAGTCCAGTCATGTTAACAAGTCTAAGCATAAGGCATTTATATCACACCGAAACTAATAGTTTTAAGCAGTGAGATGACCTCAGTGGGAGCAAGTCAATTCAGATGCCATAAAGATTTAATTCACAGAATCACCAAAGTTGGAAAAGACCCTTAAGATTGAATCTAACCATTAACCTAACACTGCCAAGTCCACCACTAAACCACGTCCCTAAACCTCACGTCTACACGTATTTTAAATACCTCCGGGGATGGTGACTCAACCACTTCCCTGATCTGCTTGACGGTAGAAAGGCTCTACAGAGGGATCTGGACAGGCGGGATGAATGGGCCGAGGCCAATGGCATGAGGTTCAACAAGGCCAAGTGTCGGGTCCTGCACTTGGGTCACAACAACCCCATGCAGCGCTACAGGCCTGGGGAGGAGTGGCTGGAAAGCTGCCTGGCAGAAAAGGACCTGGGGGTGTTGGTCAACAGCCATCTGAATATGAGCCAGCAGTGTGCCCAGGTGGCCAAGAAGGCCAACAGCATCCTGGCTTGTAGCAGGAATAGTGTGGCCAGCAGGAGTAGGGAAGCGATTGTCCCCCTGTACTCAGCGCTGCTGAGGCCCCACCTTGAATACTGTGTTCAGTTTTGGGCCCCTCACCACAAGATAGACATTGAGGTGCTGGAACCTGTCCAGAGAAGGGCAACAAAGCTGGTGAGGGGCCTAGAGAACAAGTCTTATGAGGAACGGCTGAGGGAACTGGGGCTGTTTAGCCTGGAGAAAAGGAGGCTCAGGGGAGACCTTATTGCTCTCTACCACTACCTGAAAGGAGGTTGTAGAGAGGTGGGAGTTGGTCTCTTCTCCCAAGTAAGAAGCAATAGGACAAGAGGAAATGGCCTCAAGTTGCACCAGGGGAGGTTTAGATCGGATATCAGGAAAAATTTCTTCACCGAAAGGGTCGTCAAGCATTGGAACAGGCTGCCCAGGGAAGTGGTGGAATCACCATCCCTGAAGGTATTTAAAAGCCGGGTAGATGTGGTGGTTTTGGCAGTGTTAGGTTTATGGTTGGACTTGATCTTAAGGGTCTCTTCCAACCTTGGTGATTCTATGATCCACTAAGTGGATCACCTTGTCACAGAAGGAGATCAGGTTCGTCAAGCAGGACCTGCCTTTCATGAACCCACGCTGACTGGGCCTGATCACCTGGTTGTCCTATACGTGCCGCATAATGGCACTCAAAATGATCTGCTCCATAACCTTCCCAGGCACCGAGGTCAGGCTGACAGGCCTGTAGTTCCCCAGATCCTCCTTCCGGCCCTTCTTGTAGATAGGCGTCACATTTGCTAGCCTCCAGTCATCTGGGGCCTCCCTGGTTAGCCAGGACTGCTGATAAATGATGGAAAGTGGCTTGGTGAGCACTTCCGCCAGCTCCCTCAGTACCCTTGGGTGGATCCCATCTGGCCCCAGAGACTTGTGTGTGTCTAAGTGGTGTAGCAGGTCCCTCACCATTTCCCCTTGGATTATGGGGAGTTCATTCTGCTCCCCGTCCCTGTTGTCCAGCTCAGTGGTCTGGGTACCCAGAGAACAACTGGTCTTACTATTAAAGACTGAGGCAAAGTCTCAGTACCTCAGCCTTTTCCTCATCCTTGGTCACTATGTTTCCACCCCATCTACTAAAGGGTGGAGATTCTCATTAGTCCTCCTTTTTGTTGTTAATATATTTATAGAAACATTTTATATTGTCTTTTATAGCAGTAGCCAGATTAAGTTCTAGTTGGGCTTTGGCCCTTCTCCCTGCATAACCTCACAGCATCTTTGTAGTCCTCCTGAGTTGCCTGCCACTTCTTCCAAAGGTCATAAACTTTTTTTTTTTCCCCCTCCCGAGTTCCAGCCAAAGCTCTCTGTTCAGCCAGGCTGGTCTTCTTCCCCGATGGCTCATCTTCTGGCACATAGGGATGGCCTGCTCCTGCCCCTTTAAGACTTCCTTCTTGAAAAACGTCCATCCTTCCTGGACTCCTTTGCCTTTCAGGACTGCCTCCCAAAGGACTCTTTCAACCAGGCCTCTAAACAGGCCAAAGTCTGCCCTCCAGAACTCAAGGTTCTTCTACTAACCTCCCTCCTTACTCCTCTGAGAATCGAAAACTATCTAATTTCATGATCGCTGTGCCCAATACGGCCTCCAACCTTCACATCACCCACAAGTCCTTCTCTGTTTGCAAACAACAAGTCCAGCGGGGCATTCACTCACCAGCTGTGTCAGGAAGGTATCTTCCACACCCTCCAGGAACCTCCTAAACTGTTTCCTCTCCACTGTATTCTATTTCCAGCAGACATCTGGTAAGTTGAAGGCCCCCATGAGAACAAGGGCTGGTGATTGTGAGACTTCTCCCAGCTGCTTATAGAATATTTCATCTGTCTCTTCATCCTAGTTGGATGGTCTGCCTTGTTGGCCTTCCCCCTGATTCTTACCCATAAACACTCAACCCTTTCATCACCATCGTCAAGCTCTAAATTGCAGCATTAATTCTCTAAACAAATTGCATATAAAATAAGCAAAAAGTATTATGAATGTCTGCAAACTATCATCATAGTTCCTTCAGGTACCAGCAGTGGAAAAAAGTTGGGAGAGTATCACCAATTTTTCCCATGCCTTGTTGACATATGATCTCATCTGTCCAAACACTATGATGGTTTAAAAGAGATTTTAATAACATTTAGTTGAGGAACTGCAAATAAATTTTAACTCGCACCTGCCACCAGGTAGTCAATATGCCCTTCACATAAGCCCTGCATATATATACCATTTTAAACCTAACATATATTAATTTTGCTTGCAAACAAAACTGTTCTTCCAATATTAAACTGATGCAAGTGGTCTTGTTGAAGTGATTTTTAAGAAGCACTCCAAATTCTGTACATAAGAAATATCTATTTCAGTGACAACTAATTTATTCTAATTAGGAGTTTAGAAAATTCATGTGGCTAGAGATGCTTCCACTGTATATGCATTCAGCAATGTCTGATTAATAGTGGGAATTATGTTATTATATCCAAACCAACTTTCTAAAACATGCTTTTGACTTATCTATTATTTGAGCACACAGTTTCAGTTGCAAAAGGAGACTGAAATAATGCCTTTTTGAAGCATTAGAAGGAATTAGTGTTTTTTTTAGTTTTGCCATCGTATTTGAACTTTAACAGTTTGTACATTAAACTTCTGCTCCGAAGTATAAGAAATATCATTAAGACATAGTGACCAGCAAAAGATTTTGACAAAATACCATGAATTTAAGAAACAAGCTGAATGCCCTAAGTAGGTTACTACAAGCAACATTCACAAGATTGTTATCTAAAACAGATTGTTTGAGGTCCTGTATTATCCAATCCCACTACAGACTGTCAACTTCTGCTAAAATATATAAGGTCTGGATCCAGCAGTTTGACATGCTCAGACAAATCTGTGAATCCACATGGAGTTCCCCTGAATTTGTGAAAAGGAATCTTTTTGTGTCAGGCTGTCTAGCTGGGGCCTTACCCTACTTCAGATGGGGGATGTCCGTCAGTCGCAGAAGCAAATTGAATTACGGAGGACAATTAAGTGCCTTTTCCACACAGTACTACTATTTTCCAATGTCTCCCTGCTTTGAACCTTTCTAGACTTTATGCTTTATCCATTTTTCATATAAAGCAGTAGTAATGGAAACTTCTGAAAATGTGTCGGTCTTGTTCAGTATGTCTACAGCTGGCTCTACACTTCAGTGTGGTTTTATGACTGAGAAAACAGACTGAATCAGCTTAGTGTGTTCTCAAAAAATTAAAAAAATAATGATCTGGCCTGAGACAGTACATCATGGAATCTGACAAGACATCTTAAAACTAGTACAGGGACAGCTTTATATATAGTTTTCTGAATACTAAGTCTATACTGCAAATACATATTAGTACCAAAGAACTCCAAAGACACCAATCCAGAATACTAAATCTTTCAATATCATTTCTGATCTTTATAAGTTATTTTATAAATTATACATTATTTTATATATGATTCAGAAATACCATACTATATGCTATTTATGATCTTCAAAAGTAGATACACTCTTTCTGGTAGAATCAGCTTTCAAATGAATAATTTATACACATATGAATTTAGGAATACATGAAACAAACATGAAGTCTTCCAGCAAAATAATTCTTCCTTTAACCAAGTAGGGTCATGCTTTTAGCCAAAGTGTACTTCTTGGACTTTCTTTATCATTTCTGTTTGGATGGAAATATCTGTGCTACCCGGCACAAATGTTACTCAGTGCATGGAACTTCACATGCCATGGAAATACTTGGCATTTTACATTAAACATTGCCTTGGAACCATAGTAGCCCCAAAATACAATTTAACCTCTGATTCATTTTCCTAATAATAATAATCACTTTCTACATGTTTTAAAGTGTTTCCCATTACTGGGCTTTTCAGCTCAAAATGAGAAAATCTGCTATTGTGGAAAGTTTGAGCACTCAGTTAAGAGCTTGGACACCTGACAGACAACAGAGGTGGGTCAGAATGCAAAGAGTTTGGTTTCTGCTCAATTCCACTACTATGAGCCCCAAAACGTTTCTTCTTTAAGACTTGCTCCCCTCAGAATTAAACAAACTTCTTTCCCTTGAGATGAATTTGTCTCTTCAGCCAGTCTACCACTGTTTCTTCTCTTCTTTCCTTCAGTATGACATGCTCAGCTGAGACGATGCCTCAGCAACTTCAGCATTGTTGCCTTGCACTCAACTTTCAAAGGCCTCAAAATACTGCTCTTTGCAGGCTCTTTCATGAGAAGGCCAAACCTGCAATCCATCCACAAATGTAACATCCGCTAAAATAAATGAGTTTGGAAGCCTGCAAGCCTGCCGGACAAGACCTTCAATTTCCTCACATGACTGTTCACTGGATTATAGAGCTTTCCTCATAACTTCAGACAATTTATATAGCATAATCAAGGCCCAGCATATGGAAACTGCTGGAATGAAACTTCAGTATGTAGCAGCCTGTAATCCTGGGGCGCTTGGTAATGAGAAACAGAGGGAGAGGCTGAAACAGGAAATAGTGACAGGGAAGTGAAATGACTGCTGGTCACTTATTATAACAAAACAGAGAAAGCCCTTCTTGCACTAGAACTCTACACTGCAAGTGTTCTTCAAAGTCATACAACTTATGTTAATTAAACCATGGCCTCACCTGCCCGCCCTGAATAACTAAACAGAATAACTCAAATCATTCACTAAGGCAAAGAAATTTGGCATTAGTGAAGTCTAACAGGATAACTGGTATAAATGGAATTCTTAGATTTTGCTTGTGAATGACACTCATGCTAAAGGCTACTACTTGTTTTAGAGTTACTGACAATTTAAAATGACTGGCTCTGAGACAGATGTTAATCAAGGACTATGCAGAATATGACTGGCAGTCTCTTACAGACCAACAATCAGACTGGAAAATACAAATGTCTCGAGCATGACATTCTGAACTATCACTAATTGTGTCCAGCTCTGGAGCCCCCAACATAAGAAAGACATGGACCTGTTGGAGCGGGTCCAGAGGAGGGCCACGAAGATGATCAGAGGACTAGAGCACCTCTGCTATGAGGACAGGCTGAGAGAGTTGGGGTTGTTCAGCCTGGAGAAGAGAAGGCTCCAGGGAGACCTTATAGCAGCCTTCCAGTATCTGAAGGGGGCTTACAAGAAATCTGGAGAGGGACTTTTTACAAGGGCATGTAGTGATAGGACGAGGGGTAATGGCTTCAAACTGGAAGAGGGGAGATTTAGATTAGATCTCAGGAAGAAATTCTTTACTGTGAGGGTGGTGAGGCACTGGAACAGGTTGCCCAGGGAAGTTGTGGAGGCCCCATCCCTGGAGGTGTTCAAGGCCAGGTTGGACGAGGCTTCGAGCAACCAGGTCTAGTAGGGGGTTGGAACTTGATGATCTTTAAGGTCCCTTCCAACCTAAACCATTCTATGATTCTATGAATAGTGTCTTCAATATTCACTGCCAATTGCTTTATTAGACGTTCTCTAACCAGCAGCTATATAACAAAATATTTGTCAGTAGGAATCATCATTTAAAAATAACCCTGTGATGGATTTATCTGAATGGAGTGGCAACTCCTATACTCAGTGCTCTGGAAGGCCCTGCCAACACTGTATGACAGAGGAATTTCTGTACAGTAGAAGATGATACTGAGTACAGTCTACCACTGCATCCCTTTGCAGGATCCCTGCCTCTCTGAGAAAGAGCCTTGTGTCACCCCTGCTGCTGCTTCCGGAGCATGTCAGGAGCCTCACCTACTTGTGACTCGGCCTTTCTAGGAGATGCAGCAGATACCCAACACTTGCAGTCCCAAGTAAGATACGTAACCAAGAAAAACTTGAGAGTGCCAGTCACAGTGTGCCCAGAGAACTGAGGCTGCCTTAATCCAGACCAGGAATACCTGGAAGGAATACCGAAGAGCTGATAACAGCTAAAAGCACCAAAGATGACTATTTAACTGGGAAGCACTCCACACTAAAGTTAACTTACAGACTAAGTTAACGTACTGACACCTTGAACCACAGAACAACAGACAGCTTCACTCCAGCAAAACAGCAAGGCTGAGGGCAGAGGGAAAACACACAGCAACAGGAGTGCTAAAAGTCACCTCAGGGCCTGAGGCACAGAAACAAAACAAACAAACAAAAAACCACCACACACACACCAAAAAAAAAAAAAAAAAAAAAAAAAAAAAAAAACCAACACAACAAAAAAAAAAAAAAAAAAAAAAAAAAAGAAAGATTCTGCTTCACCTTGAGAGGGCTTCATTTAGAAGTGACACCTACCATGTTGCTAAATTCTTTGAAGAAAACAAGCGCCACGAGAAGCGAGAGACGGGGAAAGCTGACAGGAAAACATGGACTTTTTCCTGCTTCATCCCACTCTTGTTTTCCTAACATGAAAGGAAAACAAGAGTCGGCTAAGGCAAGAGCAGTCGTTCTTGGCTCACTCCCTGGCCAAGGTCAGAGAAGAACTGAAATAGAAGCACCATGGCATGGACCACAAGCTCCATGGGGGCCAACCAGTCTGTGCCTCAATTGGCAGAAACTCTGGAGATATAGGGGTATGCAGCCTCTTTTAAAGAAGTGAGTCCTGAAAGTAGGGATTTGCTCTCCATAGCATTTTTAGCTGAAAAGAACTCTAAAGCGAAATGATCTAGTATATTAAAAAGCTTGGATAAGTGTAACAAAATGTTATTACATAGGAACTGCAAAACCAAAATGAAAATTGTCCTACATTCAGACCTATTAGCTGCACACCTGCATTAACCAAACTGTGATACCACACTCAATGAAACACCATTTTAACTACATTTCTTTGAAAGTGTCACTTAGCCCTGGAAATCCCCATTAAATTCTTTTTCCTCAAGAGTACTCCAAAATGTTAACCTAGACTGTATCAGAGACACCACAAATAGCTGGGTATAATGCATCATATCTAGGTCTGAAGCAGTAGGCTCTTGTTTGTAAATAACATCCCAAGATGCAGTATTCAATAGCACTTCCAAGGATAAATAGGAATTAGTTCAGCAAGTCTGTGTAATCTTCCCCCCCCCTTTAGCAATTAGTTAGCTCTGTCTACTCCTAACAAGAAAATTGAAGTGTTCTACTATAATTAAAACCAGAATGAATAACCACAATATATACATATATTTTTACAAGAGAAATTACTAGACTCTTGATTTAGCATTTTCTAGTCATGCCCTTCTATTTTAGTATTTTGTTACTCAATAGTTTGTTTTTTAATTTTTTGTATTTGTTTTCTAATTTCTGTTGGGAATAAAAGCAGCTTTTTCCCCATGCAAGTACTACTGTCATGTGATCAACAGTAAAAGATGAGACTTTCTAATCCTACTTTTAAATGCAATTGTTTATGATTTGTGAACAAGATATTTCTAAAATAAGGTAAATAATTACTTTCTGATGCTGGGACTTGCAAAGGATCTACTCTCCTCTTCACTCTTTGAATTTATAGCAATGATGACTTCTACACCAAGCAATTCCTCTTCTCTGTTATTTACTCAAAGTTTCTAAACCCAAATTCTCAAAAACAACAAGCAGGTGTTCCGTTCAATCAGTGTCTCTCTCCAGAGATTCAGCATTGTAAAGGACACACTGTTTTTCTCCCGGTCCTCGAGTTTGTAACATTTTTATAACCTGTAATGATCTCTGCACAGATCTAATCTTGCAGCCTTAGCGCAGACACTGTAAACACTGAAAATGTTGCCTGCTAAAGGACTACAGAATTAGGTCTTAGTACTTACAATCTTAAAAAACTTTTCCCCAGGACCCAGACCAGGTTTTAGGGGGTTTTTGCACCTTCCTGTCTGCTTGCTTCTTGAAAGGACTCAAAAAACTGAAAGATATGGCAATTAAGTAGTTCTGCAATTTAAAAAGGGACAAGCACACTATTATACTAGAACATGTAATGTGCACTTACCAGACCATTGCAGTTGCTTAAGGCCACTTTAGTTGTACTGTGTTGGTCTTGCAAATATCCTGTGTAATGACAGTGGTCTAAAAAATCATGCTTCCATTGAGGTCCAGCTTTCCCCCAGTATTCTACTGTAAAATGTCTGGACACCAAATCTGTGTTGAGAGTCAGGTTTAAATGAAAGTGCTTGCCATAGGCAAAAAGTTTAAAAAATAATTTAGATGCTGTCAGTTCTTGGTTATAAGGGTCTGTACTCCTCCTCCTTCTTGAAGGTTTAGCATTTTTCACAGTAAAGCTGAGGAAGGCTCCATTTTGATCAACCCTTATTGGGATTGTTAGTTGGTAGTGTTCAAGGTAAGACAGGAATTCCTCTTTGTAATCACAATGTAAGACAATCCAGGGAGTGGGCATAGAAGAGAAAAAAAATATAACAGGAAACAACAAGTAGTTGTATAAACATAAACCATATTTGGCTAAATCTCATCACCCTCATGAGTTTTCAAGTAAAGGCAAGATGGAGAGTTTTACTAAATAAAACAAAACATTCTTTTCTTTCTAAGTCAAGAAAACATGTTCAGTTTTCTATTAACCCGATGTCACTGGAAATACAAAAGTTTTTAATTACATATCTTTTTCCTATTTACCCAAAACACGTAAACATTTGGGGCTAAATTCTACCTAAGAAGGATCAAAGTAAGATTAGATCCTTACTTCCTAGTTTAAAAACATATTAAATGATGTTATGGCAAGTCTCTAAACTATTATTAAATACAACATTTTACTAGATTTAATTTGCAAGACTTTCCTACAGTTAAAAGCAGACAAAAACAAATCAAAACAACAATTTAATCAGATTTGCTGTATTTAAACTTCCACGACAATGAATCAT
>VFFE01007641.1:12789-29762 GCA_008921705.1 Burhinus oedicnemus | reverse complement strand
CCCCAGACCTCCTCTCCCTGCCGGCCCCCAGCCAAGCCGAGCGCAGCAGCAGCAGCAGCAGCAGCAGCAAGAAACCTTAGCAGCCTCGCCCAGGGGACGGCGCGGAGTACGCTGACGTCAGTCTGCAGATGTGCCCTGGGCCGGCGGCGTGGCCGCACATGCGCGCCGCGTCACGTGGCGGCAGGGGGGCAGGGGTACAGTTGGGGTAACGAAAAACAGTGGCGGAGGGGTCGGGGGCAGTGTCTCCGACGCGACCCCCGCCCGGTGTTGCGGGGTGAGGCGGGAGCAGTGTCGCCAGCGAGGAGCTAAGTCTCGCCGCAGGGAGGTGCTGAGGTGGCCGTGCTACAGCTGCTGCAGCTCTGGTGTGCAGTCGGTTGGCGCTGGCCAGGCGCTGCCGGTGGTCGGCGGGCCAGGACGACTCCGGCCCCCGGCTCGCGCTCCATAACGAGCTTTATTAAAAGAAAAATAAAACCCCATCATTTCCAGCTGAGGGGAGGCGAGCGGCCGGCGCTGGGGAGGCGGTTTCTGAAGCCCGCGCAGCGAGCGGCAAGCCGAGTAACCACCGCAGCGCGGCCGCACCGGGGCTGCAGCGCAGCATGGCCGGGGCCTGGCCCTGCCCGCGCACAGTGCGCGGTGCCACACGTAGCGCTTTCACTTTCATTTGTGGCGAGGAACGTCACTGGGCGGGCGAGCGGGGCGATCCGGATGCGGTCGTCCTGTCGCGGGGTCGCCAGCTCAATCTGGCGTATGCGTCGGAAGCAGGAGAAAGGTGCAAATGGTATAGGGTAGCTCGGCTATCTGCGGAATCGTTTGTGTTCGGTGAAGCTAACGATGGTGTGGGGATAGAAGCTGCTGAGGGAGGGAGAGGCTGGAATCTGAGACTTGCTCTCGTAACCGCCAAGTTAATTTTCGATAGCCAAAAAAAGAGAAAAAAAAAATCCTTCCTGAATCTAGGTTTCAAGCTTCTGCTAACAGTATTTCCCAAGTGGTGTGCGTGCATGTGCACGTTTTCCTCCTGAGCTGGAGGTAGTAGGTGTATTTCTTCTGGTGAATCTATAATAGTTGGCTGAACTGTGAAATGATTCACAGTGAAAGGTCAAAGAATACAACTACTCTGGGACTTCTCCGAGGACTGAAAGAACAGGATCAGCCTGCAGAGTCAACAGTCTTAATAGTAATGGTCACTTAGGGCTGGCTGCATACCATGTGAGATGGAGAAGTCAGACCTGTGCCTGGCATTCACCATTTCAAATAAACGCTGCACACATTTTTTAATATGAAGCACTGCTATAGTGGAATTAGATTTCTACATAGAAGTATGTGAAATTTCTTTTAACAGTAGTTATGACAAAATAAGCACAATCCCTTAAAAAGGGAGTCACATTTGTCTAAATACAATAAGTACTTATTTGTGAGATCCTTTTACAGTCTTTAGGCAAATGAATGTTACAGTGGTTCGGGGAGTAGAAGAATATAATCAGCATATTGAAAACCGGAGCTGTAAAACCAATGCTTCTTAGGAATACAGGCATTCAGAGAAACACTTTATTCTCAAAATACGTTGTCAACCTGCCCCCCCGGTTTAATTGCTCATACTGAGAGCGCCATCCTGCGTCGGCGAGCGGGGAAGGAGCGCAGGAGAGTGCCCAGGGTGGTGCAGCGCTGCTCACTGCCATGTGACGACACACAGGGAGCGAGTTCCTCCGTTTCCTCTTCTTCATCATATACGCGTATGGTGTGTATTTCTGGGTATGTATACGCTGCTTTGGTGTGTATTTCTGGGTATGTCTACTTAATTAAAACAGGTATTTGTAATGTTGAACATGGATGGGTATTTTTTATTACTATTCCAAAGTTCCTGCTTCTGCAGCAAATTCATTTATAAGATGAATAAACCACATGAATAAAACACAGTCACCAAGCAAGCTCTGCAGCAGATGCAGCCAGGTGTACCTTAGCTGCATCATCTGTCTCCATGGATAGACATTGTAACAGGTTCTGCTCAACCTTTTCTGCAAATGCAGTAGTATGGAGAACAGGGAGTCTATCCTTTTGAAAGGACAGATTGTGAAGAGAGAGATTTTTCCCCATTCTGCATCAGGACCAAAAATAACCTTTTGAACAGACAGACACGTATCATAGCAAATTGCCTTATGCTCATGGGATTTGGAAGACCTGCCTTCAAATCAGATCCTGCCTGAATCAGACTCGGGAATGTTCACGTTGCTGTCTCACAGCTAGGCTGGGGACTATTCTGGTGTGGAAGACTGGCCTCTCTGTGGCTGGAGCTGCTCCATTGTGTATAACTGATTAAATACTCATCAAGCTAAAGACAGCTTATCACTGTCTGGTTAGGGCCCTCACATGGGTTCAACTCCCTACTCTAAATCAAGCAAAGCAAAGATATATGGGCTCTGCAAAATCCCAGCTGCTTGCTCAGACCATTAAGTTATTTATTCCCTCTCCCAGACAACTACATTTTCTTGCCTACACCCACTGCTGGAGCTGAGAAAATGTTTCCAATAGTAATTTTGTCAAAATTGGTATATTACCAGGAAATACTTTGGCTCCAGTTAAAAAATTCTTGACCATCTGTGATTAGAATTTCTGTCAGAATTCCCAATACAGTTTGACTTACCTGTTTTGCTTTATTACATAAAATAATTTTTCAGAGTGAACCTTGTTCAAATAAAAATAATGAGCTTATTTGATTACTTTTGTTTCATCACTCCAAATAATATCTATATACATTTTTGATGATCTGCAACTTTTTAGAAAAGAAACTTGCATGGAAAGTAGTATGCAGATTCTTAGCATAAATTTTTCTTTGCTGCAAGTAGAAGTCTTTGTAGCAGAGATAGGAATTCTACTGTGAATTCTGATAATATGTATAACCCATTTGGACGACTGTGTCTCAGAAGCTCTGGACAGGATCACACATTTATTGAGCGCAGAGTATATTACTCCATGTCTTAACTAGTTTGTTAGTCTTTGCTGAACATGGAAGTAGTTAGCTAAAGCATTAAGCACTCTTGACTTTAGGCTGTTGAATCGTTTAGTATGTCAGTCAACAACTGATAGGATTGGCAAAGACACTTTTTTGTTTAAATAAATATTTATATTAAACTTCAATTTTACATTGCTAGATATATTCAGAGGTATTTGGGATTGATTCCAGGAATCTTGCTATTAACTGAAATAAATATAGAAAAGATAGCTACAAGTCTTTGGTGAGCAGTGCATTGCTGTAAGATGAGATTCTTGTTACCTATACATTTGGATACACATGCTTGAAAGTGTGGGGGTTTTTTTCCCAAGATATATCTTGATCTGGTTAGTGAAGACTTGAGGATAATAACCTATAATATTTAGAAATATCCCAGCAGTGTTTGGGGAGAGAATAATAATGTTTTAAAATTAAATATAAAATGATGTTATAAATGACAAAAATACACTTGCTAAAATACTTTGGTTGACCGTATAGTGGAAAAAAATAATACATTATAACCTTGCATTTATGTGTGCTATAGGTTCTGTGCTTTATCTGCGCTTAAAGGGAGAAAAGCTCTTGAAGTGCATAAGGGGTTCATTTTTAGTTCCCCGAACTAAAAGATTCGAGGGGTGCTTGAAGGTAATGGTGCTATAGAAATCCAGTCTTTTTCACTGACATTTCCTTGTCTCATCTCCCCTTGCAGGAAGAGATATAAAAACATCTCTAGAAATGACCCTGGGCCATGTGTTCAGCCTAATACCAACCACTTGCCATCATCTCAAGGGCTAATGAGAGAAGTAGACGCTATTGTGCCTGGCACATTGTATTTCAGAGAGAGAATGTGTATCAAAGTGTACTTTCAATTGGAAAAATGCACCCCTTTTGAGTTGAGCTGTCCTTGATGGCCCTCTAAAACAAAATTCACAGCGATGCATTTGACTTCAAGTATGGTCTTTAGGCTACTTCTGCCCAGATATCGCCAAGAATGTCTTCATTTAAATACAAAGAGCCTTACTCAAGGCAGGATGATAGACCATCCTTTTCTAGGATGCTCCCTGCAATCAGCTGTGTATGTTATGCTCATGTGGGGCTTATAGTCACCCGAGGCTCCTTGTTTCTGCAAGACCCTGTGAACGTGGCCAACCCGATTATTTTAGTATAAGATTTGGAAATAAAACTGGAAAACTCAGGTTGTTATAAGTTGATCTCACAAATTGAGGAGAGACAGAGCCAATTAAAATTTGAAGTATTTATTTAGCAAGCGGCAGCAAGCAAAACAGCGCTGGGCGGCCCGGGAGTCCCACTCCACCGACGGCGCGCACTTTACCCCCTCCAGAGTCCTCTTCTTATAGTCTGCGGTCTCGTGCTCTGTTGCTAGGGGGTCTTTCCTGGCCTTCTGGTAGGTCGTGATCTTATCATTTACATACCTTTACAACTCTAAAGTATTCCCTTATCCGGCAATCAAGGCTAGTACTTAGCGGGACATTGCGGTTACAAAGTCTCCCGGCTATACTAGTTTACAGCGATTAGCATATTGTGTACCGGTTTGATTAACAAATATACCATACAGGTCTATCACAATGATGACTTTGCAGCTTAGCCTAGTTTATGCTTGTTATAATGACTTTGCAGCTTAGCCTGCCACAGCAATTTATGAAGCAATTTAGGTTTGATGAACAAAGCTTATTGAGCTTATCACAAGGTCATGTAAGCTTGGCATCCTCCAGCATGTCCTGGCCAGTTTCCTCCCTGGTGGAACACAGATGAGGCAGGGCAGAGAGAAGATCAGAGAACATGGATGTGGTGAGAGTAACACTCTGAGCTTGCTCAAAACGTGGGAGGGGTAAGATTAAATATCTTTCTAGTAAACCCAAAATGAAGAATCTTACACCTCTCAAGCTGATTAGGGAATCCCTATAGCAGAATGGATACTGACCTCAAATTTTCCAGGCAAATCAATGGAGCTGATCTGATCCTCATTAAGATTAAAGTAGAAAGTATAGAAAAAATAATACAGTTCCACACAAGATCAGGAATAGTGATACCGAAAAGCCGTTTAAAATACACTCTCTAAGACTTAAGTTGAAGTTTTAGAAAGCAGGCATTCTTTATTACAGTGCTGGGTGCACGGGGGATCGTTCCACCTATCGTGCACACCCAAGCTTCTTTAGGTTACATCTTAAATGTCAGTATCTCATACATATTCATGAACAGGTAAATCTTTCCCAAGAATAGGCAGTATCTTTCAAGAACTAATTATCATAAAGTTCACTCCTCCTTGCGCAGGCGCAGTCTTATCTGGTGGTCTTCTTCGGGGGTCTTCTGGATGAAGGCTGGCAGTCTTCCTCGTTGTCAACTTTTCACCTTTCCCAAATTGTAGCATTGTCAAACCACAATACCGGTTTCTTCTGGTTAACTTGCTTGTTAGCTCCCCTATCTGTCATTTATCACATAGTCTTTGACCTCGGTTTAGTCATTCAGGTGATAAACCATCCTTTATCTTGTAGGTTCATGTTCTCAGTTCTTCCCATCCTTGGGGCTCAGTCTCTGTTTTCATAGCTTAGCAACATTTTAAGTTCATGTTATCTTTTGGCTAAGTACACAGTATAGTCTGCTATAGTTTAACTTTATTGACTAGCTTATCCCTAGACTACATTTGTCATTCATTTTCTAAAATACATCCTATATCAATAGTACAAAGCAGAAAACATCTGAGGGAGTTGTTTTATTTGAAAAATAGAGTATTTTTTCCCCACTTTGTCTAGTTCCAACTTTCCAAGTCAAGAGATAGATACCAGAAAGATTAGCTCAGTAGGTATAACAGTATGTTTAAAGGGAGCATTTTCCAGCTATATTTATTATAGTTTTTCTATGTATGTTATTTTCCTAGTTCCAGAGGAAGTTGTTCATAAGATCTGAACAATCTGTAAGGGTTATGGAGAACAAAGTTGAGACAATTTGTTCAATGTGTGAAAAATGTATATGGAAAATCTCTATGGAAAAAACTGGCAAATGGTATTCCTCAAAGATTAGTGTACACAGAAACATATATAAGCTATGCAGAAAATCTTAGCAAATATGAAATTAACTCACAAGACATGGCTATTACCTTGCAGAGCACTGCAGCATTCTGCAGTGTGGTGCTCAGCTCTAGGAATGACACTCCCAGTGCAGAATTAGGCACCTCTGTCTAAGAACCGAAGTGACTTGTTTAGTTTCTGAGTTGAAGGAGTGTCCTGGTTTGAGGTAAAACAGGACCAATTTTGTTCAGTAACTTTACTTTTTAGCTAGGCCTCTTCTAACTGCTGAAATTAACAGCATGTTGTGCAGGAAACTGTTCGCTCTCAGACCCATGTTTATAGCTGATGCCAAGGAATGGTGTGCAGAGAGGCTCTTGCTTATCCTTATTGCTATAACAACCAAGGCCAGCCAACTTTGTTACTTGCCCCGTTGGAGGGTCGGAAGCAGAAAAGCGTAGAGGGGTCACACCTGCGGGGAGGAGCGGACAGGACAGGTGACCCAAAACTGACCATCCCATCTGCCTCATGCTCAGTATAAAAGCTGAGGGATCAAAGGGTCAGCCCTCTTTCTTCAATGGCCGGCGTCCTGGGAGGACTCTGTCTCTGCATCTGCCTTTGATCCAGATCCGGAATCCTGTTCACGTCCGTCACTGAGTCCAGTCTGGGACTTCCCCAGTGCCTACTGGTGACGTGATTGTCATCCTGGGAGCTTGATACGGTTTTGTATATATTTCATTATTTTCTTTTTATTATTTTATTATTAATATTTCATTAAAGTAGTTTAGTTCCTTCTAAACTCTTAAGTCTCTCTTTTTCCCTACTCTCTCTTGCCTCCCTTCGAAGCGTAGCAGGAGCGAGAGAGCATCTGTCGTTCTGCCTCATTGGGCCAATCCAGCCCAAACCACGACAAGGAGAATTACAGTACTCATACTGATGAGCATCACAGACTGCTTATTCAGCATCTGCTGAAATATGTTGTGATTCCCCATTTCTTGGTATGCTTTATATAAAAGCATGAACACAAAGATTAATGTCAGAGATTGTAAAATTGGATCGTGAAATGAGCACAGATTTATTTTGAATGGAAAGAATTGGACTTTCCTTTCCATATTCCTGGACTGTATAGCTGGAAAAGATTTATTAAAGACTCTAGAGCATACAGTGTATACTACTTTGGACACAAATGGTTTTCTGGCATTCTTTCTACCACAGTGTCTTGCAACAGTTTATTAGGAAGAAATTTTTCACTATGAGGGTGGTGAGGCACTGGAACAGGTTGCCCAGGGAAGCTGTGGAGGCCCCATCCCTGGAAGTGTTCAAGGCCAGGTTGGATGGGGCTTTGAGCAACCAGGTCTAGTGGGAGGTGTCCTTGCCCATGGCAAGGGAGTTGGAACTAGATGATCTTTAAGGTTCCTTTCAACCTAAACCATTCTATGATTCTATGATTCTATGATAAATGGAACTATCTTTAATAAAAGCTGTTAAGCCAGTGGTTCAAAGCAGAATTGGAAAAAAATTTATAATGCTCACCTCTCCCCTTGTAAGTTTTGGGTATCCTCAAAAAATGCAAAGACTTATTGTAAATGCAGTAAAGGTATTATGTGAATGTGGTTAGTAAATACATTTCTTTCCTCTTATCTCACAAGTAACTTCATTGTTCATTTTCTTACAGGATTATCACAGCACTAACAGCTCCTTGTTTAGGGAAGACAGTGTTCTGTTTGATTGGGTTTTTTTAATGCCCCCTTAAAAAGTCCAGCATTTCCCTTTTACAGCTTATTTAGGATTGGCTGGTTTTGCGTGAAGATGGTTTGTGTAGCAGTAAGGGCTCTGACCTTCACATACGTCCCTAACCTGGAACTGGTTAGACACTGGAGAGTAGAAAGGGGAACTGCCATATATGCTTGCCCTGTTCTTTGCCCAGTTATCCCTAGTTATCCCCTTGTAGCCACTCTTAGAGACAAGACCCAGGGCCAGACGAATCTTTTGGTATGACCCAGCAGCTGTTTTTATGTTAAGAGCATTCTTCAGCTTCTTCAATACAAATTGTAAGTGGCTTAACTTAAAAGCACTTCCCGCTAGTTTCCACTGGAGTCCACTGGCATTCACAGGCATCCACTAGAGTCCACTACGCTGTTGGATTTCACACTGAGGCAGCTCAGGAGTATCCATATATTGCATTTTGCACTCTGCTGTGAGAGCAGTGATCTCCCATGAAATAAAAGGAATAAAAAGAAGTCCCAAAAAAGAACAGTTTCTGTTCCCCTGGTAATGACCACAGCTATTTGTCAAATGAACCTCTCAGAGCCCTCTGCCACTTATACAAAGCCTGGGAACAAGAGCAAATACCATGATGGCTGAAATTTATATAATACTTTGATAGGACTTAATCCTATGAATGTTCTGATATTCCACTAAATATTCTTGAAATATGTTCAGTCTTGCACTTATCTTTGGTTATTATTTGGTAAAAGGATACTGTTATATTCTAAAGATAAAATAAAATAAAGGACTTCCAATTAAAGATCAGAGATCACAACATAAGTTTTCCAGCATCAAAAATGTCTTTTTCACATTTTACTGAAAAATCAGCTGTGCATTAAAATCACAAACAACTTTTTGTTTCTAAGGAGTCAAAAGATTACATTTCTTAGTTACAGGCCTATATTGTGGGCACAATCTGTGAACTGAAATATGAACTGGATTTAGTGCACTTCTGTTCCTGCTATAGCTATTAAGTGATTATTTGCATCAATAGGCAAGTTATACTGAAAAAGGATAAGATTCAAATTTTATCAAAAACTTTCAGGAAGCTTAATATTATGGTTCAGGAGGCTTATACAGTGCGGCGGGCTGATTAACACGGACCCAGTGTGGTGTACTAAATCCAACTTTATTCACACGAGCTGCTGTTATATAGCTACCGATACAGATACGGATCTCAACTATGCAGCCAAACAGGATGTTCACGTACTTTGCTTTTTCTGTTTCCCATACATCCAGCATGTCCTGGTATTCTAGGACATAAACATCCAGCCACGCACAATCAATGTTCTGATTATGCTCTTTTCACATGCACCCACACACAGCTGTGTACTTTTGAACCCCTGTTATGGTCTGGCTGAGATCCAGTTCTACTTCTTTATCTATGTCCTTGTTCACTGCTTCTCAGGCCCGTCGGTGAGGCTGCTATCTGCCTTGCATTCCAAGGTGCCGCTACAGTACAGTATATGCTATCAGTTTTGCATTCTAACACGAAATAATCATAAAACTATCCAGAGATATGAAGATGATGGTGTGTGGCTGTTCACAGATGTTTGAGGGTAAAGGAGGAGGGAAAAACAACTTGTTACTGTGTTTGTACTTACATGATGAGCCAAGATCAAAAGAGGCCTCATGCTCCATGTGGTTGGTCATCTCTGAAAACTCTGATAAGGATTCAAGCTGATTCTAGCAGCCACCTTCTGAGCTCCTGAAAGACTAATTTCTCCTAACTTCTGTTTTTCTTTTTTTTCTTTTTCTTTTTTTTTAAACATTCTCTGTATTCCCACCATGCCTGAAACTCAATTAGTGGTAATAACATCTATGTATTATTTTTGTAAACTTTGTAATTAATGGTATACCAAGAGATTTTTCAGACAAAATAAAAGTACTCAAAGCAAATGGAGTAACAACTAAAGAAATCTACATACTTGAAGAACATGCTGGACATTTATTTTTAGTTCATTGCATCTATAATTCCTGCCATCTATAAATCTACACAATTTCATTCACAGATTAGATTATCTGGCAATAAATAGAGTAAGCTCTTATATAAATTATTACATTAAGAGTTTTCTGCATAGATTTAGTTATAAACATAACACAACTCTTCCAGTACTGCCAGTCTGTATAAAGTTCAGCTAATGGTAAGTACCTGCAGCTATCATGATTTAACAGTGTATTTACAAGGGCAATCAGGTACACACATAAGGAGTACAAACACAGACAGATATCCCACCTGCAAATGTTTATCTAGGGTGAATTTTTCCTGCTGTCTTTAAAACAAGGACTTAAAGAGGAAGATTTTCCCATTTCCTAAGCCAGTTAAAGATCTTCCTGAGGAGTGCAGAAGTTGAAAGTTTAGGTTTGTGTTTTACCAGATATGGTTGGTATTTGCCAAGAGATCAAATGGGACTACAAAGAATCTAGGTGTAATTAAACATTAATTACTTTATAATTCAAGGATCTGCATAACTCAAATAGTTTAACTAAATTTGTGCAACATCACACCTTTAGTTCAGCTGATACAAATTTTAGAACAGGCCCAAGTACATTTTAGTAATTATCTGTGATTCTGTGATTTACAGCTACTTCCACTCCTGCAAGACTGCTTATTTCCCTAGCCTAGGCTCATACCTCTTTTAAAGTATTGTTAATTTTATGCATCACCTGTGGGTATAGCCTGTCATTTCTATTTAAAGTCTACACACAGAGCATTTTTATTTCTCATTTTTGAATAGCTGTCTCTGGGCCATTCTCTTTCTCTGTCCCCAGATACAATGTCTGACTTTCAGAGGTGAGAAACAGAATTGGGATTCTCTCTGAATAGGGTTGGGGAAGGGTGCAGGGCTAACCTTTGCTCTTGTTTTGCCCCAGGTTCTCGGCTTTGTATGTGAATGGACACTCTTCTATTGAGGTCTTTCTTTTGGGGGACGAAACAAATTGACTGCAAAAGAATACTAGGGAATTCACTTTGTGCACTATCTCTGCAAAGTTTTTTTCTGAGACTCCATGGAAAAAAGGAATTCAGAAGCTCAAAATGCCTGATGCGAAACTTTCAGAATAGGCAGGGCAGCCCAGCATTCCTCACGCACTGTTCTACAATAAAACTTCACACAAATCTCTTACCAACTACATGGTTTCTTACCAAAGATGGAGTGTAAAATACGTTACTAAAATTCTTTTGAAGTCCAACTGTAGTTTTGAAGATTAAAAGTTTTGCACTTGTTTGTTTAATCGCTGCTCTCTAAGAAGGACAGAGGCTAGGTGTTTTTTTTTAATTATTTTTATTTCAATAACTTGGGGAGTTTAACAAAATATGATGTGCAGAAAAGGATTTTTTCATCTTGAGAACAGAATTCTGTATGACAAAATGCCCACACTGTGTAGAGTATGATTATATACTACGATTGGTTTTCTCAAAGAAAGAACATCATTATGCTTGTGTTATTAAACATCACTTATGTCTAAGTAAATGTGCCTGGCTGGATGTGTTGCTACCAAAATGCCTTCTACCCCTTGCTAACGTTTAGGCCTTTAAACATCTCAGAAGGTCTTCCAGTTGTTTCATATATGTATTTTACATGAAACACAGGAATGACACAGGATTCAATATGAAAAAGCTGTAGAAAAAGATGACCATCGCTACTTTTTGGGTTTTCTCAGTTATGAAGCACTTAAGTATGCAATATACACTCATTGAATCTTACAGTGTTTTCAGGTGAGACAGTGACACTGTGATCAACAATAATGAACACTGTGCTTTGTCCATCAACAACTAACTACCATCAGCAGTGGAATCAACAATATATCAGGGCTATCCTACTTCTGTCTCCTTCTCTGATCCTATTTAGAGAGAATGTGAATTCTCCCCCTAACCTCTGAGATGCATTAAGAATATTAATGGTAAGTATGTGCAATCCAGCAGGTCATTCCCTCTTAGCTTATTGAACATCTTTTCATAAATGAGAAACATATTACTGTATATTAGTTGGCAAGGTCACACAAGTTTAGTGACTTAAATGCATATTAAAAAATTAAACTATTCAAGTCTATTTATATAGATTTAAATACAGATTTGTCTCATGTATATAAAAACAATATGTATCTATAAACGTAAAATTAGCATATGCTAGTATTGGGAGGGTGGGCAAGGCTACTATTTTAATTAATTCTTTATAATTTCTGTAAAATAATGCTTTGCTATTAAAAAAACAAACTCATCTTGTCTTCTGGTTAGAGTACTGTGTTTAAACTCTAATTCCTAGCTTTTCTCATCTTTGTTTTTGAATAAGCATTTTCTGAAACATTCAGATGGTTTGATAATAGTGAACTTATAAGCACTGTAGATTTACAATTAAGACGTTCTTAATACTCACGACTATAATTCTCTTCACAAGCTGAGCATAAAGCTTAACAGCAGGTGAAGATTCAAGACTTTGGATTGTGAGAATTAGCTAAGGGGAAAGGGCTTTCCTGTTGTTGGTACTCTAGCTTAGATTCAGCTTTTCAGACAGGGGTACAGGCCCTCACAACAAGTAGTTCTGCTTTTGAAGTTGAATAAAAGTAGTCTAGATTACCCAAATAATTTTTTTTAAACACAGTCAAATTTAACTTGGACTAATTGACTGTATAGTTAAAGAGTAATTTGCATGATTAACAAACACTGCCTTTTACCCTTTGGGAAAAAAAATAAAAGTAATTAAAAGGAATTCCCCTTTTAAAATACAGTTTATTTTGGATATACTTCTTATCCATCTTTCTTCCTGTTATTTTACCAAAATAAACATACTTAATTGTTTTTTACATAATACTGGTAACAAGATCTATCTTGGCTCTATTACCTGCGCCAGTCCACATCCGATTGCACTGCTTCATTTCTCTCATGAATTACTGCCGTCTGTAGCACTGTGCATGTTAACCAGCAAATCTGAACCAAATGCAGATTTTTCTAGAAAGGAATGGAAGATGAAAATAATCTGAATAGTCACTTTTACTTAATGAAAACAAAATTTTACTTAGGGTTCTCAACTGTTCCTGGGACTTCTATATGAGATTCATCCAACATCATATGGAAGAATCATTGTATCACACTCTTGTGTTTGTTTAAAATAAGTGCCACTAAACTGAACAAATGTTGGCTGTGTGACTCAGCAGACATTAATTTAACCCAGATGTTTATGAGTTCTCTGATGTCCATTTATTCTAGAGAAAACTTAATTGCAAAATTAATATCTTTATCTCAAATTAGATTATGTTAAAAACTAGCCATGCATGCTGTAAACCTGATGGATACTAGATAGGAGATGAATAAATACGAAGAACTCTGGCTTAAGAGATCAATAATAAAATACAACTATTATAGATGCAGAAGCATGATTCTCTGATTTTGTAAACAATGAAAACAAGGTAATTGTGTTTGGTTTCAATGAAAGCAGGATTGGTTTCTTTATTTTTACTAATCTAATTTTGACACACAGGACTGTCTGTCTCCAGTTTCCATTATTCCTACAAACCCTTTTTATGTGGAGGCAAGATGGAACGACCCATTAAAACAGCCACCCTTAGTATGTATACTAACATTGAGATGAATGTATACTAACTTGACAGAAAAAGAAAATGATTGTCAGATGTTCAGAACTTTTATGCATATTCCTTAAATTAAATAGAAAATTGAGATTTTTCCATTGTGCTTTTAGACCGAGAACTTTGGGATTTTTTTCTGTGTGACATTCATATTCTAATGTCTACCCCATATTAAGTCTAAATATAATGAAGCAACAGAGTTAATATTGCTCACAATATTTCTTGAATAAAATAACGGTTTAGCAGAAAACAGTCTTTATCTGAGCCAAATGCTTTTCAGGTTGCACTGCCTCCACTTCTGTTTCATTCCTTGCCAATACATCATTTGTGTTTGGAGCCATAAAGACCCCTCAAATTTGTAGAATTTGTTTGTAGAAAAACCAGAAAAAAATAGAGAACACATCTTTGGACTTATATCCACCAGTGATTAGTCTCTTACAGTGGGTCACAGTTTTCATCTCCTTTCTTTGAGTTTGAGTTTAGGAATAGTGATGGTGAGGTTGAAAAGGAAGTGGTTTATCTGATTTAAAAAATCATGTGTCTTCCCATTTAACAATGAGACAAAATGCAGTCTTCTACTAAACTGTACAGCCAGAGCACTTAGTCGAGATGCGAGAGGCCCAGTTTCATGACCCTGCTTCAAATAAGTCAATATTATTTAGAATAACTGGAATCGATTTAACATAAAACCAGGGAGAGATCTATGCTTGACTGGTAAATGGGTTTGTTGTCCTGGTATTCAGTAACACAAATCAAGGTTCACACCTTTGCTTAGTGCCAAGATTTTACACATCCTATCTGGGAGCCCTTATTAATAGATTGCTTGGGGAGGGGGTTCGTTCTTTCTCGGTTTTTTGTTTTGTTTTGTTTTTGGCCTTTGTAGAGCTGAGAAACCTTTCCATTAAAAAAAAATACAAGCCATAGCCTATGGCCTGGATTTTAACTTCCATAAAACTGGAAAAAAAAAAAAAAAAGGTACTTATTGGTTCCACCTACAATGGCGTATAACTATTACAAGGAGAGAAAAAAATAGTCAGTTAAATGGCACACCTTACACTGAAATAATTCCAACTATTCCATGACTACATTTACAGAAACTTGTTCTAAATTCAACTTTTTGAAAAGTTATTTTCCACAGTTTTCTTACTTTTCATAAAGCTTAAGAGAGGGAGCATAATTTGGACAATGCTCCTATAAATTGATCTGCCAGGACTGAAGAATGTCATTAAGTGGCAAGCAAAGTACAAAACCTTTGTAAAGAAAAGATGCTCCCTTTCAAACTCTTAACTGGAAACTGTTTTTTTTTAAAGAAGTAAGGATAGATAACAGTAATAAACAGCAAATGCAAACGTAGTACATAGCATGTGCTTGATCTTTGATCCACAGTTTTCCTGGTATAGAAAGTGTAATGGAGGCTCCAGACATTCAACATGCTTAAAAATCTGGTCACTTAAGCTAGAGACTAAATACAGAGCTAAGTGCGCAGCGCCAATTTATAATTTGCCTCTAAAATGCTGTTCATCAACCTCTTCCAACAAACTGTTATTTGTTTTTACAGTTGTAATTCCTTTTTCCGCCTTCCCAGTTTTGTGTGTGGCAGAGTTTGCCTCGTAACAAAATCTGTTGTTGAGAAAATGATGTCCTTTTCTGACAGAAAGACATTCTTATGTTCTAGGAACAAAGGACTGGAAGGCCCAACAAAAGCTATGACCTGGATCCCTATGGCCTGTTTGCGCAATCTTTTTTTTTTTTTTTTTTTAAATATTTTCACTATCAGTGGCTTGGCATCAAGCAGTAGGCTAGTAGGAAGGAAAGCATAACAGAGTCTGAGGGCACCTAGAAGAGAGGTCCACAACTTTCATCTGTGGGAATCATTTTTGTAGTATTTTAGCATTTTCCAGCTGGACCTGGCATGCAGGTTCACTCACAATGCTTTCAGACTTCCCCTGCAGGGTCCAGATTTCAGTCTCTGTGCAGGTACATGATTACCAGGGTCAGTTGTCCCTCATCTTTTTTCCATGTTGATATTGGAACCCAAGGCAGTTTTTCTGTGTAATACTAAATATCTTCTGGTTTATCAGTTTCATATGCTAATCTGACAAGTGTTCCACTGAAGATAGGAGAGGGACAACTGAATGATCTTGCCTCCATCCACAGCTCCTCTTTGTCTCTTTAGCAGCTCAGGTGTGCACCCCTCACAGAGAGTTTGATATTTGTGCTGATGACTTGCTTCTTTGGAGTCAGCAACAAGTGGCAGATGAAGAATTATCTCCCCAGGAGATATTCGTATGGTATCTGGATCAAAAATTTTACAGACTTTGTAGTTGCATGGAATGCAATTGTTTGTTCCTCCATAAGGAGACTTACCAGGTCCTCTGGGTTTCCTGGAAGCTGGAAATGGAAGGGGGATGCATCTACCCTTCTCTGAATGTATTTATCTCCTTGCTCTTTGCAGCAGCATCCTGATCAGATGAAGGCTGACTGCCCAGAACAAGAAGGCAGCTGAAGATCCAAGATGATTCCAAATAGCTGATGGTCTGTTACAAGCCTGACTCTTTTTCCACTGGTTAAGACATGTGTCATGGTTTAACCCCAGCCAGCAGCTAGAACCACGCAGCCACTCGCTCACTCCCCCCAGTTTGGATGGGGAAGAGAATCAGAAGACTAAAAGCGAGAAAAAACTTGTGGGTTGAGATAGACAGTTTAATAGGCAGAGCAAAAGCCATGCACACAAGCAAAGCAAAACAAGGAATTAATTCAGTGCTTCCCATCAGCAGGCAGGTGTTCAGCCATCTCCAGAAAAGCAGGGCTCCATCACGCGTAACAGTTACTTGGGAAGACAAAGCGCCATCACTCTGAACATCCCCCCCTTCCTTCTTCTTCACCCAGCTTTATATACTGAGCATGACATCATATGGCATAGAATATTCTTTTGGTCAGTTGGGGTCAGCTGTCCCAGCTGTGTCTCCTCCCAACTTTTTGTGCACTCCCAGCCTACTCACTGGACGGGCAGTATGAGGAGCAGAAAAGGCCTTGACTGCTTAGCAACAACTAAAAACATCAATGTTTTACCAACACCATTTTCATTCCAAATCCAAAACATAGCACTATACCAGCTGCTAGTAAGAAAGTCAACTCTATCCCAGCTGAAACCATGACAACATGACATAATGAGCTGCTGGAGTAGGATGCTCTTCCCATATACCATCTAATGTGTTGGAAAGGATACAGATTTTTTGTTTTTATTTTTCATACAGGGGATTTTCCTTTTAACATGATTCAGTGAGATTCTGCAAATTTTCTTTCAGAGTTTTACAACATAATGGGTTAACTCACACTTGTATTACTGGGAAATTGTGGAATTTGGATAATGAGGTAAAGTCTCGGTGCCCAAAGAACAATTAAGACTGGCCTCGCTATCTCTTGTGCAAACCAAGGGAGTGGAGACTCGCCTGGCTAGCACGGGATGCAGATAAGGAGGGGGCCCTGCGGAGGCAGGACAGCCCTGCTTTTGTCAGTGAAGACAAGGTAACAGGAACTTGTGTAGTTCTTTGTTTCTTGGAAGGCTAATGTGCCCAGTGACTGACCTCTGCCTCATTACCTGTGAAATGCAT
>VFFE01007640.1:2579084-2617968 GCA_008921705.1 Burhinus oedicnemus | reverse complement strand
TTTTTTTTTTTTTTTTTTTTTAATTTTTGAAAAATGCATCCTAAAGCGGTGCACCCACTTGGGACTGGATTTTAAAACAAACTACATTCCCCTTAAGCTAGAAAATACATGCTACTGTATACCAACAAATACCGGCCACAAATTCCCACTGCTCTTTAACTCCTTTGAAAACCTTGCTATGAGCTTCACACTGGAAATCAGTGACTTTGAACATTATGGTCAGTGTGTTTCTATTTAGGAGCTGATGTGGGATTGATTCGGAAACCAAGGGGAGCCGAACACTTCAAAATATAGCTCCAGGGAAGAGTCATTTTTCACAAAGTCCTTGGCTTTTCTGCTAAGAGTAGTGACAAAGCAGACATCTGGCATGTGCATGGATTTCTGCGTTAGGTACGCTTGTGTTTGGGCAGATATGATGGCGTTGCCCAAAGATGTTGCCTTCTCAGAGCTTACCCTTGCACATCTTCGTAAGGAGGCTTGCTTTATGAGTAATCCCTCCTTGCTCTCCCTGCCTCAACTATCATCACTGTTTAACCCCAGCCAACAACCAGGACCACGCAGCTGCTCACTGCCCCCAACTGGGATGGGGCAGACAATCGGAAAAGTGAAAGTGAGAGAAAACTCATGGGTTGAAATAAAGACAGATTAATAGGTAGAGCAAAAGCCGCGCACGCAAGCAAAACAAAACAAGGAATCCATTCACTGCTTCCCATGGGCAGGCAGGTGTTCAGCCATCTCCGGGAAAGCAGCGCTCCATCATGTGCAACCATTACTTGGGAAGACAAAATGCCATAACTCCAAATGTCACCCCCTTCCTTCTTCTTCCCCCAGCTTTATATACTGAACATGACGTCATATGGTATGGAATATCCCTTTGGTCAGTTGGGGTCAGCTGTCCTGGCTGTGTCTCCTCTCAACTTCTTGTGCACCCCCAGCCTACTTGCTGGTGGGGCGGTGTGAGGAGCAAAAAAAGCCTTGACTGCTTAGCAACAACCAAAACCATCAGTGCACTATCAACACTGCTTTCATTCCGAATCCAAAACATAACCCCACACCAGCTGCTAGCAAGAAAGTTAACTCCAAACCGGCTGAAACTATGACATCCTCCTCTTCTTATTCCATACCACTTATGTCATGCTCAGGTCCCACACTATCTAATACATCCTGATTAACCACCACCCTCCCTTCCTATCCTTTGATATAATACACAGACATCATTCCCTTAGTCTATGGACCACCTCTGTGAAATGTCTGTAAAATGCCCGTAAATGCCCGTAAATGTCCAGAAAATGTCCATTGAATTCATTTAGTCCATGACTTTGAGCTCCATCTGTCACAACAGTCTTTCAGGGCAGGAGAGATGGTGTGTGGTGTTGTGTGGAGTTACTGGGCACCAAAGCCAGCTCAGGTTGGGACATTGCTGCACTTGCACTTATTCTTGGGCAAACCATGTTGTTTAATGGGGAAATTCTACTGCAGTGGATTATTAGCTGTCTTTAAATATACTACAGCAGTTGTAAATAAGCAGCTTACCAACCGTTTCACACCGTATCAGTGACTCACGCAGCGTAGTTTGATGGCCTCTGTCTCAAAGCACAGTAAACCCATTTATGGCCCCCTAACTGCTACGTGCACATACCTAACGGAGAGGTTTGCTCTTATTTTAATACTAGTTGTCTTCTGCAAAAGACACGGCATGTCAGAGAAGTGAGACAGCTGCCTACGCAGCCGGAGACACTGTGATTGTCTGAAGACTTTAATAAAAGTGGCAGCAATAAGGGAGAAGTAGAATATAGCCTCCGATTCTCATGCAAGCCTTGTTTGATAAAATCTGTTGTCATTCAGTAAGCATACAAGTTATGAAGAAGACATGCTGAGCGCGCGGCGAGTGGGCAGACTTATGTGGGGAGAAACAGGGGCCGCGGACCTCCGATAGCATTGCCCGGTTCTTTTTTCAAAAGGGGAGACCTGTCCTGCCCCTCTCTTTCCTCTGCAGTCATGTAACTCTGATTTACTAAGCTGTCCTCTTCAAGATACCCACTTCTGGATGGAAGTGCGTACTCAAAATTTTCCCTGCACTCTGATTCCCTTGGAGCTGTTTGTCTGGCATGACCTCACCTTGGTGGAGATTGTTGGGCCGTGCAGAGAAGTTTGGTACTCATCTGGCTGAAAGTTCTTCTCATTGCACAAAGGTCAGATACCGACCATGTTTATTTGAGAACAAACTCTTGCTGAGTATCGATGCATGAAAAATATTAAAATGATGTCCATCCCGCTTTGTGTCACGTACTAAAACACATCACTTTTATAAACCAACCTCAGCTTCCTAAAACTCTCTGGATGGATGGCTGTCAGCCCACTGGCCTATGGTTAACATGAAGCATTAAGAAAAAAGAGCCACCAAAGCCACCTCTGAGGTGAGGAGTGAACACCACACTGTGAACTGGCGGAATGGCAACATCTGGAATTGTGTTATGACAAAGGACCATCCAAAAGCCAACTCATGCAGATGTGTTTGGCTCCAAGGAAGCTTACAATGCTCATCCCTAGCCTAAAGAAATGCAACCTGCTCCAGAAGGAAAATGGAGTTAAAATATATATTTGATTTAGTATGAAGTGGGGGTAGGAAGAAAAATGTGAAACTTTCCATCAGCTTATTAAACTCCCCTTTTTAAAGTTGTTTCTGTTCAAATGAGAGACTTGCCAGTTTAGCTAAGCCAATAACTTCAGAGCCAAATGTGTTCAGTTCCAGTGCCATCAAGAAGGATAGATTATAGAGCTGCTGCTCATTTATGTGTTTGTTCTGATGAAATACAGACATTTATCTTTGTGGAACTAGTAAAACAATTGCATCATTTTCCACTGCAAATTGAATCAATGCACCCAGAGGCTGCTGAGCTAGGAGCAGAGCTGAAAACTGTATCTTCTGCTATGCAGCTGCTCTGATGGTAGGATCTGCTTTGCATTCATCTGCGGTGCCTTCACCTTCCCTGTCCATTCTCAACCCTCTTTTAGAAAACCTGAACATACAACCAATAAATTGACCTTGTTGGAGTTTTTTTGTTTGGTTTTCGTTTTTCTCCACAACCCCGCCCCCCAAGTTTTGAGCCTGAGGGCTTAATACCAGTGATCCTTTGTCCAAGTACAAATTGCTGAGGAGTCTACGGTGCCCCCATGCAAAATGCAGATCCCACCTGGAATTCCTCCCAATGGTTAGAGATATTTGCCTCTGGGATTTTCACTCAGGTCATCTCGCCTTACAGAGCATCAAACACTGCTCCATTCTCTTGTCAGACCCCACACAGAGCAAGCCATTTGGTAAAAAATTATAGCCATTTATTCAAACAAAGAAGACAAGGACAATTCCTTTGAGAGCTCATGCCCCCTGGGCAAGTCTAAATGTCTGGAATTGCCTATCAAAGTGTAATCACTACCATAAACAAAAAAGACTGCTCCAGATAGTACAGCTTTGTGTGGGGAAGGAAGAAAATGCTATGATACATACGGTGGAACTGCCAAAAAGCTGTGTAGATCCACAAAAATCCTTAGTTATAAATAGGTTCTTACCAATATTCCCTTGATACGATTATTAACCATTACTTGTATCACTAATGTTCTTGGGGTCCCCAGGTAAGACCATCCCAGTGGATTTGAGTCACCTGGGTGTTATCCTGCTTGGTTTCCATCTGCCACCCCAGAGGGTGGTGGATGTCTTACCGATCCTCTGTCATAGCTATCATTCCAAGGTGGAAAGCTCAGATACTGCTAGACTTCTACAAAGGCAGGAGAAACCCATGTTTGTGCACCTGAATGCCACCCGGTACATTTGCAAAAACAAGAGATCCCTTCCAGTGAGGAACCCGGCCGCTGACAAATTATTAGTCAAGAGGTGGGAGGTGAACACGGGCAGGCAGAAGGGAGAGCACAAGAAAATGATGAAACTCTAGCACAGTGCTCCTGTCACAGCTGGACCACAGCTGGCTGATGGTTGGGACTTCTTTAGCATCTGGTGAAGGATGGCTTCGAAAGGTATCTCAGGTGGGACTGTGATGCAGCTATACTTGTATTAAGGGACAAAGTCTCCCCTAAGCGTCGCTGTCAGCAGTGGCAGAAAGCATGGAGGTCCCTGCTGCACTGCTATGAGGACATTCACAAATTAGGCAGAACACACTGCAATTGCTGCTTTTTTTTTTTTTTTTTTTTTAATGTAGGTCTTTCAACTTCTATTTCTATAACTCCGGGGCAAGAAAAAATGGTCCTGCAAAGAAACAACAGCGAAGTGTCTAGCTACAAAAGTAAACAGTACTCTAAAGAAGACCTTGGGAATGCACTTATTATGCTATAACAGATGATTTAAAAAATTTCCAGCTGTATTGGGTAGCTGTCCTCTTTTCACAACTTGTCTCATTCCTGAAATGGCTTTGTTTTGTAAATCTGTAGTTCCTGATTTTATTTATGCACATTCCAGTAGTGTCTATAGATTCTAAACAGCATTATTGGTGCCTACCATACAAACCTAGATAAACAACAATGTTTTCCCTGAAGGCATATAGAAATAGGGAAAAGATGCATCTGCGGTATAGAATACAGCAGAAAGGAAAAAGCTGTCATGAGGAAGGATCCAAAGGAAAGCCAAGATTTGCAAAAGTGTTTGGTTGTTTATAGGGCCTCAGGGTTTAGCTGCTCCAGCTGAGATGCTTCCAAAGGGGGTTGGTAATGCGAAGCATTCATTGCCATAAAACAGGATTCGAGCCTGCCTCAAGTTAGTGCCTTATGACACCGGGAACTGAAGATCTTTCTTACACGTCTAAAGTATCCTCAGTTTAGACCTCCATAACTTAATCTTCATCCAGTGCTAATGGTGCCCGGCGCTGGCTTTTAAAACTGCACACATAAATAGTTCACAGTTATGTCGCCTTCAAGTTTTTCTAGCTGTTATGAGGAAAACAGCAAACACTGAAATAAAGCGAAAATATGCTTTGAAAGAGGCAACATTTGTGGGGAGAGATTTTATCTTTTATTAGTCGAACAGATAAACGTGGAGAAAATGAATGAGCTCAGGCACATGCTCAGGCTTGAAGCAGAAGCAGGAAAATTCAAGCTAAATCAAAACTGAGAATAATTGCTCCAAAGTTGTCATTCTACAATACATAGTCTTTGCCAGAAAAGTCGGCATAAGACTTTGTACTCCTAGGCACTTGTTCCTGCTGGATCCCTGCTACTCCGTTCATTGAGTTGGGCCAATACCACCATCTGCATGACTGCGATTTAAAGAAGTGTATTAAATGATGTCGATTTAAAAGTGGTGTTTCTTTTTCTTTTTATCTGAATTATTTGAGTGACTGTATGCACAACATGGCCTATAAACAGCATCACAAGACGGGGCAGCAGACTCTGCAGAAGACACAAGAAGATGGGGATAAAAATTTCTTAAGTGGCTTTAGTGCCAAAGGCAACATGCTGGGTTATTACACACTTAAGTTTAATTAATCTGTGTTACTCAATTAGAAAATTCAAGAGAGAAAAACTTGCTAGTGCATTTTGAGCAGAAGGAGCTGCTGGCCAAAAGGGCGACGATTTGCCTCGACAGAAGAGAAACAGGGATTCATTTGGCTATCCAAGGCACTAGTCTGAGGACTGTATTGCGCTTCATCCAAAATATTCGTACTGTTCACCTGTGTCCTGTATTGAAATATCCTTCAGGAGACGGTTCCAGGTCATTCACCAGCGCATCAGCAGGGCTTCGCTGCTCACTGCTACATATGGGCAGCAGCATGAAACCCGCGCTGTCTGCCAAACAGCCCGTATATCAGCATTTACCTGGCTCCGCCGCCGCTGCTGCTTTTTCTCCCCCTGTAGGACGCCACCGGCTACAGACAGATGAAACGGGAAATATTATAGCCTTTCAAAAGACCAGTGTAACTCTTAAGGGGAAATTATCCTTTGATTGTACAACAGAGATTCCTGGATACAGCTGATATTAGGAAACACCCATGTAACGCTACCTTCAATAAAGAGGCACAACAAAACGTAAGTGTTTCTCAAGTCAAAAGAATGAAACCTGGCAGCTTTGCACGGCTACTTGGCAAGGAATATGAGTGCTCTAAAGTGGCTGGTTAAACGCTAGAATTATAATGGGAACTGGAAATGGAAAAGTCTGGGAACCTTCTAACTTTGGAGGTTGAGAGCTATTTTCTGTTTCTCCTGGCTGATGTATAATGAGACACCATGGCTGCTCCCTGTTGCTGTTCTTTTGCATAAATACATGCCAGAAATAGGAGCAGACAGCTGCAGAAAAATCCATCAAGGGCTATTTAATACAAAGATACCACCTCTGGCTCAAGTAGTCCCAGAATAGCAGATTTCCGGGAGCTGGGAGGTGATCCAGGGGAATTACACCTCCTGTCCATCCCGCACCCGCATCTCCCGGTGACCGAGGTCGGGTACCGCGTTGGCAACTTCTGCCTTTACCCAGTAGGCCTTTTTGTAAGCTCTGGTGTTAAACGAGCACTTTGAAATATTGCATTCGCCAGGTGCATTTTGAAACAGATGTTTTACAAAGATGCTTGTGTGAATGAGTTGGACCAGTGAAAGGGGCTTTCAGAAAAAGGCACCTCCACATCCAGTGGAATCTACCCTTTGCAAGAGCTTACAGGCTGTTGTCTCTGTACCACGCTAAATCCCCATCGAACACGGTTATACAGCCAGAGGCTGGGTCCCACTGAAAAATACAGATCCTAAAATAATGCCTTTTAAAGTGCAAAGGTGTTTGGATGCCAGAAAGAGAAAGCTCTTTCAGGTCAGCCTCTGATTACGAGTTACCCGTCTGTTTTGCTGTGAGGAGTCGGGGCTCAGTCCTCATCTCAAACCCCACGCTTAACCAAGCATTTAGCCAAGCCCCTGTAGTCTGTTCAAAAAAAGAAAAGAAAAGAAAGCAGATCTAGCTTATTTAGACAACAGAACACTATTTTCTTTCCTTGCTCTTCCACATGTGAGAAAAAGCCTGAAAAAAATTTGCTCTCCAACCTAGGAGTGAAAAAACTCCACCTTTGAGCAGAAGCCAAGCTCAGAAAGTTCCATTTGATGCAATGATCTTTTCAGAAACTTTATCAGGAGGAAAAAGTAAAGAATTATGAAGAAGAATCATCTGTAACCTGAAATGTAACAGTGGGCCCTGACAGAAAAATGTGGCTTATATATTTGCACATGCACATACACACATGTATGTAATAACGTGCCAAAGTTATTCAGAAAATAAAAAGATCAACACATAAAGATGAAAAGGACCTTTAGAGTAAAGTAGTGGGGGAAAAAAACCCAGAAATATTTATCAAGCCATCATCTAACCGTCATCTTTTAAAACTTTCATGGTGTACCTTTCGTCGTTGACCTGGTCAGGTCAGCAGTCCCAAAAGACAAAGTTTTGGGAAGTTCATAGCCTGCCAGGAGGCTTGTTAGTGTTAGGCACCCCAACTCTGTTGAGGTGAGGCTGGATTTGGGACACTCAGGAGCCATAAGCTCTTTTAATGTCCAACTGCAGGTGTCAGTGCCTAAAAGTTCTGGCCGTTTATTGCTCTCTTAGAAACTTGTGTGACCCTTTTGTCAAACTCGGTGACATTTTCAAAGTTGCATAGAGTCAGAACACCAGACTTTCGGAGTCCATAAAGCGGCTGCCGTATGGGAAAAGTTAAAAAAGCAATAGGCACACATCTAAGACAGCATGAGAAATGATGGCTTTGCTTGGCTTGGTCAGTGCTTGTCCTCTCCTCAAAGGATTTTCAGCTTCCCCAGCTATCAATCCAAGCACTAAATTTGCCACGTCTTGTCTTTGTTAAAGAAAATCTACCAATAAATCCCCATAAGAGTTTGCGTAACCCAGATCAGTCAGTTATTTCTCTCTCCCTCAGCATTCACGGCTTAACCAGCTGGCTCTTGCGCTGCCCGGGCACGGACCGTGTTGGGCACCAAGGGCTGATGGAGACAGCCTGCAAGTTGCTTTCGTGTTGCATTTCTAGGAGGCAGACACACTGCGAAAGCTCCCCCAATATACTTTTTGTGTAAGAACAAATAAGCAGGAAAGCCCCAAAGTAATTTGTTTTCTTTTATGCTAACCAGGAAGATCTACGGGAAGAGGAACGCTGCTTATTAATCCCAACCAAACACTCAACTCCAGCTGAGCAAACTCTGCCATTTGGTGGACTGAATTTCTTAATCAGGAAAACATATGGGGAGGCAGTTTTCAGCAACTCAGACAGGAGCGTTTGCAAATGCTTTCCAATTGGTGCAGACCAGAAAGACAGCACAGTTTGCATAAAAAAACAGGAAATTTTTTTGCTTTTTTTCCTTGCACGAGCAAATTAATGTTAAGGGAATTCAACAGCTTCCCTGTAGTGTCGTGAGAGCAGCAAAACCGGTAAAGATGGCTCAATTACAAAAATAAGAAAGTTGTATACAAGCCGAAAACCAAATGAAGCAAAACTAACCCATGCTTCTGTTCTGCTCATCCACACCCCCCCCCAGGAATGTATGTCAAGAAAACAGCTCAAAATCTGGAATCTATCACCAGGGAAAGGAGGCAGAAAACCACTCAAAGTAGCCTAATAACTGGCAAAAACAAAGCTTTGAAAGGAAACCTGATGCATTGTGCCAGCAGGTTTATCTAGCCAGTAGAGTCTTTCCTCCCCAGTGAAGTGGAAGCAAATGTCCAAGCACAATGTTTGTGGCCACTGTGCTGGTGAAGACAATCTCTTGGAAGACTTCAAAAACTAATCTCTTGAATATTTCTGATCATGTATGGGACCAGCACTAAGGCCGTCAGCTCCTGCCTGTGATCAAAGAGGTTACGAGGGGATGGAGCAGATGCTATGGTGCAGGTGCATTTTGGTAGAACAATTCCTCTGTACTCCGTGTAGTTCAAAATGCATCGTAAGTGCCCCAGAAGTTAAAGTCAGAGAAACAGGTAAACCTGTAAGTATATACAGAAAAAATCTCCCTAAGTTCAGTAACAAGGACAATCAACATAGTCCTGTAGTACATTGGACGGGTTAAGTATTTTGAAATATATGACATTGCTGGGATTTAAAGTGGGCAGAGGGTGAGAAATTGACTTTGAAATTTCAGCATGATCTGGCCAACAACTTTATTTGTTGTTACCTACCAATGTCCAGCATTTCACCAAAGAAAAAAAGAAAATCATGTGCCAAGCCTTGATTAAAAGAGAAGAGTCAGAGGTGTAAGGCTGCTTGTAAAGTTATATGGAAACTGAGGGTTAAGACCCCAAGAGCTTTCTGTAGTGAAGGGACATGTGTCATTAATCTATTCACAACCAGTAAACCCTGGGGGTGAAACTGAGTGACCAACTGGAATATGTCCTTGACCAGGCAATGGTAGCAGGTAGGTACCTAGAATCTGCAGAAGAGCCCTGACTCTCGAGTTTATATATAATAAATCTCTCTATGCAGCATTAATTACAATCCAAAGTATGAATTGTAATTAATTCATAAGCTGCTCTGCAAAAGCAGCTGAATTGCTCTTTTTTCACCCCATCAAGGGAAGTTGTGTGATTCGACCTTCCCACAGCGATCTCATTCTCTTCAGATGCTTGCTTACCGGTGGAAAAACATATGCTGTAAGCAAGCCCCGTCCTGCCTTCCTTTCACAACAGCGTAGGATCAAGAGTAACCTCCTGCTGGGAAGAAATGGCCTGACCCCGCTGTGAAAGAGAGATGAGCGAGGCCAGATGGGTACCCACCACCACGGTGAGCACCAAGGGCCGGAGGGAGCAGGACACCAGAAGAAAGCGAGCTTTGCTGATCTCACCATGAAGGAACTGCAGGGAATTTTTCGCCTTCTCGAGGCACTGCACCAACATCTGTTTGTCACTGATATTAATGCAGCAGCTTCGCAGTCATGACCAAATTAGATGGCCCTGTCAGGAGTCAGTGTGAAAGCAGCCAGAAGCAGTAGCCGGCACTGCAAGGTGAAGAGGAGGGGGACAGGGAGGGTCAGAAATGTCCCTAACCATCGACAAGATAAAGGGTCTGGAACAAAGTGCGAGATGTCTTCAGACAAGGGTCACAAAAACGGGACCACAGACCCTGAGAAAAACCCTCCTGGCGAGTTCAGAAGCTGAGGGGGGTGGGGAAAGCACAATGACAAATTTGCTGCCTGCCAACATGTCACTCCAGCTTGTAAAGTCACAGCCCAGGTGAGTGTCACCCAGCAGCGAAGCTGTGGTTTGCTTTCGTTTGCTACAGGAACTCACATCACCCTCCTTAGAGGGGGTTTCTGACCATTTTAAAGCATAGGTTTTAAAGGACATTATCCATCTCGATTTTTAGTGCTCAGAAGACTACAAGTTTTGTGGATTTGTACAAGATTCATCTCTCCTATCTCTAGACATCTACAAAGTACATCTTCACGTCTGAGCTGGTCCTTTGATATTCACTTTAGAGCAAAGGAAGGTGCTTCTGGGGCACGATTCATCCCATCCCAAGGTAGACATCTGAAACAGGTCAGAGAAATCACACCTGAAAAGTGTCTATTTTGCCCCTCCATTGACTGCAGGAGTTTAGTTGAGGACCTGACATGCAGAAAACTACTCTGAAACATCTGAAGCTGGAGGAGGCAAATCCCACCCTAGAATTAATCTCTCCCAAGAGCTGCCAAAGCTCTTCACTGAAACTCTTTGAGGCTGGGAATTATTTAGACTGCAAAGCTTTAGGGGGTCTCTTACTGCAGGCTTGAGAAGTTATTGACATATTGGAAACTCCGTTTCAATGAAAGCCTTTGCACACTGCAGTGATACTACCTGGTGGGAGTTTCACATGATTCCTGTTTAAAGGAAAAAGCAACACGATCTGTTGCTTGTCACTAAACATGGTCCCACTCTCCAATATGCAAAATCCCACAGCTAATGAGTCTGATTCTCATCTAAATTACCCTAATGCAATGAGAAATGGTACCACCAAAATCTATACAATTATATTGCTCTAAACCTCAGAGAAAGTAAACCCAGAACCATTCCATTCCACATTGATTTTTAAGATCTCCCCATGTTCAGCTCTCAAAATGGTTCAAATATTGATAGTATGCAGGCGCGAAGTCCTATAAAATGTCATCTTTGATGTTCTTTTAATTCTGCTAATTGTGACTTGGGACCCTCTGCCTCTCATTTGTACATATAAAACATATTCTGTTCCCCTCTAGTGAAATTCTTGTCAAAGGAGATTCACTTGAAAGATTCAATCATTGTCGTTATCTTGGGCTCACAACCTTATCTCAGGAAAAGATAAATAAAATTATTTGGATAACGCAGAGAGAGAATTTAATGAAAGCTATAGTGAATGCAAATGTTTAAAAATTTAAAATACTTTTAGTAAAAATCCTTTGTCTTGCTTATTTGAGGGATTTTTGTCCTTTTGGTGGGGTTGAAACTTTTGACCTAAGAACATAGGTTTATTAAACATTTCAAAAGGTAAAAAAATCTAAACCTGTTTATAAGAATTCTTAAAAGTAATTTCTCAGAATAATATTACTAGGGTTCTTTTACACATAACAGCTGCAGTGCCTGCAGTTTGTAATCCACAACAGTGTCATCACCATTTCCTTGCTCTTCCATGATGCAAGTCAGTAAGAGCATTTCCAAACTCCCTGGTTCTGCATTTCAGTCCCTACATCAGGGTTTCTTTGTCTATGATGGGCAAGCAGAAGAGCAGCCCTGAGCATAGCCTGTTTCTCAACCCACTCACCTTCCCAGTGTGTGGCTGCATCATGACACAGAGTGGACTTCTTGTGGGAAGCTCAAAGAATCATAGTCACAGAATCACAGAAGTGTTTTGGTTGGAAGAGACCTTTAAGATCATCAAGTCCGACCATTAGCGTAACACTGCCAAACCCACCACTAAACTGTGTCCCTCAGCATCATGTCTACTGGTCTTTTAAATACCTTCACCCTTTTAGTGAAGAAATTTTTCCTAATATCTTTCCTAAACCTCCCCTGGTGCAACCTGAGGTCATTTCCTCTTGTCCTATTGCCTATTACTTGTGAAAAGAGACCAGCCCCCACCTGGCTACAACCTGCTTTCAGGTAGTTGTAGAGTGTGAGATGGTCTCCCCTCAGCCTCCTTTTCTTCAGGCTGAAGAACCACAGTTCCCTCAGCTGCTCCTCATAAGTCTTGTGCTCTAGACCCCTCACCAGCTTCGTTACCCTTCTCTGGACGCACTTACATGTGCCCTCACATGTTGGGTGGTATGTGGGGACATGGCATCTCAACTGCTTTGGTGGGAACCCAGTGGCAGGGCTGGGACCATGCCTGTGGTGCTCCATCTCCCACAGGCAGAGAGCTTGATCTCTTGCTTCAGAGCAGTCCCCAAAGAACAGGGAGCTTTTGGGGAGAGAGGACCAGCGAAGTGCGGTGATGCAGCACCTCTCTATGATGGTCAAACACAGGAGCTGGTTTACTTGCTGTTTGTGGGATGATAAGTCTTCCACACACCAATGAAGAACAAAACCAGCTGTGATTGATAGCAGCTTCATGATAGCTGTCATGGCAAGATAGAAACTGGAGCTCTGCTGTGCCCCAATATCAATATATGATACTTTCCATCCAGATGGTGTATTACCACAGTGTTACAAAAGGGAGGATGTTCACACGCCCTGAGGATGTCAGAGGAACAAGAATCTGAGATAGAAAATGAAGCAAACTCCTATACTTCAGTGCCAAGCTCAACAAAGTGTGCCTGTGCATGTGTGTGCATGGACATACACAAAAGTACCCAAAGAGGGTGGAGGGGGGAAACAATATTTTCAAGAATATTAAAATTTACCAGCTTCTAACCCTCCTGAGCACTAAACATAGCACAGAGAAACCACATATTTGACAACTCTGACTCAAAACTGACTGAGGTCTGGGAAAGACACTTGTTGATTTCACACTGGTTATAGATCAAGCTCTCCATACAAGAATGCAGTTTCTCTCATTAGAGGATGTTTACATTTAATTAGGTGACTATACTTTTTATTGTGTGTTAATTCTCCCTGTTCTTGTCATTAGGATTTTTGTTTACAATAGCAGTGAACACTTCAATAATAAAAAAAATGTTGAATACAAGTTTATTAGAATTCTCTTCCTTAAGCAAAACTAAACCAACGCCAACAAAGTAATTCCAAAGTCATTAATTACTCATGCTGTTCTTTGTGAGAGGCATTGCCAAATGCAACGTCTCTAACAACTTTGTTCTACTGTTGTGACTTACGTTCACAGATTCTGTGGGGTCTAAATGAAGCAGAAGGATTAATTGCATACAGATGCTTTCCTATTTTTGCTTGCCACTGGTTTTTATTAGTCTTTTGTGGTTTTTTTTAAAAAAAAAACAAAGCCAATAAAAGGAATTTACATTATACTAAGAAAGTTAAATGCAACCTGCGAGAAGTAATTACAGGCACAAAACATATGGAAATGCCATCTCTTGTTTTGGTTATATTTGCACATAATGTATGCAGAGCAAGTCATGATTAGCAGACAGGAAGCACGGTCTGTGATTATGCAGGATTTGGTAATTGAATCCACCAAGGATAATGATGCTGACCTTCCCATTTGAAAATAAACTAAGCATTCAAGTTTTAAGTGGTTTGCGTTAATTCAAATTGCATAGACATGTCTACCCAGAGCCGCTGCTGGGAGGACACAGGACAGGTAAATAATGATTATAATAGAGTGTTTTATTAACAACAACTAAAGTAATACTGTTTATAGCAGTGGTGTTTGCACCATGAAAAAATGAAATTTGAATATCTAGGAGCCATCATTTTCACTGGGGTACACACGCTCACGCTGTATCAACCACAAGGAGAAGTTACCCAACATGATTACAGAGTCTACCACTTGCAAACCCACACAGATGAAACTAGTAGCTAGATAATTCATGAGAGACCCAGTTTCTTTCCTCATCTGTTATCCTTTCATCTTTCAAGGAAGAAAGGGTTCCGAAAGGTTGGAAATGCCATGGAGTTTGGATAAATAAATGCAATATTTGTCCTGGAGACATAGCATAGTTTGATCTACCAAACGACAAGTTGTTGAGGATCTTTTTATTTTCTTTTGAGGTGGTTCTTTTTCGCAGAGTTATTAACTTGGTTCTACCGCTGTGGTTCAAGAACAGAGGCTATTTGTCATGCAGAAACAGACCACTGGTGTGTTAAATCTGATATCTTGCCACCACTGCAAGGTGACCCAGTTCGCCGTTAGTCCAGTGAAGCCACTCCCAAGTCCATCTGTGATGCGCTTTCCTAAACCTTGAAGGCCAAGTTGCCTCAATCTAAAGCCTGCAGCATAATTTTGCTTATTGTACCACCTAGTCTATGTTTCCCAGTCTGCAGTGTGACAAATTTGTCAGGGAACAGAAGAGAAAAGCAAAGACCAGTGGCTTAGAGAAAGCTGTATGGCCCCCTATTCCCAGGGTCAAGGCAAAAACGTGTTGCTAATTGGGAGGGAAGTAATGGCCACAGCCTCTTAGCTATTGTCTCTGCTGGGGCTACGGTCTGTCTGAAGTAATTTGGTTTTTCTTCTGGGGGAAGAAAAAAAAAAAAGGTTAAGGGTTTTTACTTTTCTCTTAGATTTCTGATGTGTGTCAGCCCCAGTAGTCAGATGTGGGATCCAGTTGCCTGCGTCAGGTCTGGAAATTACAGACATTTCCACGTTGCTTGAACAGCTCAGCTCTGTGGCGGAGGCATGGAAAGCAAACATTTCCCCCTGGAAATGCCAGACTTACACACGCTCCGTCGTCTCAGGCCGCAAAAAAAGTACACCCAATTCTTGCAGCAAACACCAGGCACGCAGAGGACTCACCTGGGAAGGTGTCCAGCTTGTGCATTGCAAGTCCAACGTATTCGGTAAGCGTTAGGCTTATTGCGTGTGTGCTTTACAGCTATGCACAGACATTTATGCCTGGACAACGACAAGAAGAAATACTGTGGCTTAATTTCTGCTTTCCTTTGCCCCCTGATCCAAATAAAACTAAGCCGTTGACTGATTTCCACCTGGCCCTTGAGGCTGATGACTGATGTCTGTAGGAATAGCTCAGGGACTCAAGCACTGCAGAAGCTGGGATTTTTGGCCTCGGTCAGGGTACGTGTGATCCAGATCTGCAGAAACACCTCTGGAGTGTCCAGCCACCCGGGTAGACTGACTCCACCATCTCTGCTAGGACACACAGGAGGAAATGACCATTCATTGGTGATTATAGAGCAAAAAGCTCCCCACAATTGTAAGAAACATGGATGGCTGGTCTATGGCAGAGCCCCGAGCTGGAAGGGGAGGGTTTAGAATCTAAATTACTGAAAAACAGATGAGAGAAATCACACCGAAGCTCTATAACTGCACTGGAATTAAGTTATATACTTAAATTTTGCATGTGTAATAAATTGGCAATATGGAACGCACAGGCTTTCACCTCTAGGTCACTGGCTTACTGCTCCATTATTTTTTATGCACAAACAGGAAAACATGATGTAGTCCTCACTTAGAGTGTATTTATGTCTCAACACCGCTCTGAAAGTATGTCCAAAACCATTTTTTCAGCTCATTAGAATAACTGCAGGAGGGAACCATGACAGTCTGGGGTTTGTAAGGTGAGGTGAAGGTCAAATCCATCCCAGGATCACTGTAACCAGAAGTTTTTGTTAGTTACTTCCCACTCTCTGCTGTCTACAATATGGATTGATGGTCTCAGCAAGTCCAGGTGGTTAGATACATCTGTCATACGTCCCTCACATGCGAAGTAGGTAAAGTAAGCATAAAGATCACTTGCTTGTCCAGAAAAAATAACGTCCTGTATCTTTGAGCACAAAAGTCAAGTCTTCCATCCAGATAATGGCCTTTTGGCCTCCCAGACAATGGAAGACACCTTTATCGACTGTTTCTTTCACTCTTACCCCATCTCCAAGCTCCTGGAAACAAGCGGATTTAAGAATAACAATCTAACTGGAAGGCCAAAAAGAGCTTGTGAAAGTGCATGGACACACAATGAGCTTTTCGCGGGCTGTACAACGTTGCCTCTTCTCCCTTGCCCCTCCACGCCAGGCTCTGCTTCCAAGGACATTTAACAACGACGTGGGATGGACAGGAGCTTGAACCCTGGGGATAAAAGGAGTGATGGCAGCAGCGAGAGCTCGGCGCTAAGGTATTGAACTGCCTCGTTGTGTGCAGTGTTTGTAAAGATAAAGAGATGTGGCAGAGGCAATGGGACAGCTCTTCTCATCCACCGTTGCAGGAAACAAGCGAGCAGGCTCCATCAGCCCACACCACTTGCTATCAGCCTCAGCTTCTCTTTCATGAAAAAGGTCATCAGATCTGCTGTATCACCTCTAGCAACAGGAAAGAGACACAAGGACCAGAATTAGAAATGTTCCTCTCCCTTTCCCAGACTTCCCCGTCTACAGAAAGACAGGCTAAAAGGAAATTTGAGTCATGACCTTCTTGCTTTGTGAAAGATCCCTGGGATCAGCTGATAGAGGTAGCTTTGCTCTTTTCAAGGGTCACCAGCACCCAAAACGAGTGCTTGTGATAGTCAAAGCAGAAGTGAAGAGCAATATCCACATGGAATCCCCTCCTGCCGCAGATGGGCACCACGGCGCGCACAGACAGCCCTGGATCAAGCTGATAATAGTCTGCTCCTGTTCACAGACGACGGAAAATGAGTCTCAAATTTCCAGACCTGGCCCTGGGTTGTGATACTATCATGCACACTGCTGCTATCCAGCCTCAAAGTCATAACAGGGGCAAGCAGTGTGGCACCAAGGAGGGACAACATGGTTCGTAAGAGCACATGCAGACAAAAAAAAAAAAAAAAAACGAAGAAAATCACATCCTTTCTTATATCCACCGCCCAGCTTATTTAGTATCATGATCCTTATTTTCTTATGGCATCAAATCACATGGGGCCCAAAACATGCCTCAAGTTAATAAATGGTGAAGTCAGACACAAAAGCTACAACTATTCCACTAAATTAAACAGGGATGGGGTTTGGGCTTGAGAACTTGAGCGTGACTGCCCACATTGTTTAATTTCAGCACCCTCTCTGGTGTGGGTTTGGTCCATAATAACAAGCACTGTCCTAGACAAAGCCCAGACATATTTGGGGGGATATATGAATCAGACAAATAAAGTCAGTGATAATGTGAGGAGACGAGAAAATGCATAGCAGACCTACAGCAAGCTTGACTTCACTTTCTTATCATCAGCTGATTACCTTGATACTTTTTCCTTCCAAATCTCTTTTTCTAAATGACACTATTGACACATTAAAAGATCAGAGCCAAGGACAGTGAACTGGAACCCACAATATTAATTATGGCTCTGACACTGGTTACTGAGGAGACCCTTGGCAAATCACAACCTTTCTATGTCTGCTAAGTGAGAAGACGACTATCGCAAATCCTTACTGCATGTCAGGAAGGAGATACTTAATTAATTAATGCTCAGAAAGTGCTTTGGAGATTAAGCGTGCAACTCTTGATGTCATGAAAGCTAAATGTTATTACTGAACTCAGATTCATACATAAGGGCAGAGGTTCCTAGAAAGAGAAGCATCAAGGGTGGGAAGCAAAGAATGCTCTTATAGAAAAATGCTTGATGTAATTTATTCTGAAGCTCTTTCTGAACAGCCACGTGATTGTTTTCCTCCAGGTAGAAGGTTAAAAGCCTTTCTAGTAAAGCCCAGGACTGCATCAGGGTTTAGGGATGTGGTATGATATGAGCCACAATCTCTCCAAAACATCTCTCGTTATTAGTAGGAGCATAGGTGTAGTTGACCCATTCATTAGGTGCAGACATCACTATGCAAAGGTAGGGTTTTCTCTCTCTGTATCCTCCGAAGACCAGTCTTTGGCAGACAGATAAAGAAGTGCTGTTAAATATGGACAATAGAGACCAGCTCTGATGACTTCTTATTCTCTTGCTTTTCTGTATGGAACAGTCAGAAGACTGGGAGTTCAGCTCAAATGCAGTGGAAGTTGGGCCATAAAGGAAGGAACAAGGGAGGGTCCAAAGGGAGACTCTGGCTTTACCAGAAGCTAAAATGGAGCTCCAACAGTCAAAGGCAAGGCTCCTGCCCAGAGCAAAAAGCATCCAACAGTGCTTTTATTTAGCGCTTTTTATTTCCCAGTCTTTCTGGAAAATGAGCTATTTCAAAGGTCTACCTTCTTGAACAGGTCAATCTTTCCCCCCGTAGAAAAGGAGGCAGTGATGTGTTACTGCATAGGTGGCCACAGAAGAGATCTCCGTGTGAGGAGTGGGATGAGCTAACATAACGACACATATAGGAGGACATGGATCTTTCATCAGTGAAGCTAATCTGAATTTTGCCACAGACTGTGACAAGAAAACACAGAATTGCTGTAGATGGATACACAGAGATTCATGGATTTTAAAGGACCTTCACAATCACCATTCCTGAGTAACTGTTTTGAAATAGATCCTATCTTTTAAGAAGATATCTTATCTTGATTTTAAAATTCCCAGTTATTTGTAGGGTTAAATACAACCCTTGAAAAATTGGTACCTAATTTCAACGATGAGGTTGTCTGGGTTCAGACTGCATCAAGATATTCTTGGCTCTTTTCAACAGATTGAAGAGCCACTTGCAATGTTTATTTTCTGCCAAAGTATATGTAAGGATCTAATCAAGTCTCTTTCTGCTTCTTTAACTCAAACCGTATTTATGGTATTCTGAAATCTTCCATTATGTGCATGTTTCTTAATTGCCTAATCATTCTTGGGAATTTTGCCTGAACCATCCCCGGTTTTTTAACATCCCCGTCGATACCACGTTCAATATTCTGGTAGCAGTCTCATCAGCACAAAACACAAAGGTGATACAGTTGGTTTTACTCAAGATCCCCCCAAAGCTACATTACTTATTTTTGGCACTAACGTTCAGTGAGTGATAAACCAGGACCCCTCAAACATGTCTCTGAATCACTGCCTCTGAAAATAGAATCAATCTGTGGCCTTTGTTCCTACACATTTGACTTTACTTTTGTCTCATACCCTGCTATCAAGCAGTCCAGATTGTTCTGTATCAGTGATCAGTCCTATTCACGATTTATCACTCCCTCAAACTGTGAAATCTGAAAACTTTATCAGTAATGAGTACATCTTCTTCCACGTTGTTCCTAGAAATATCAAACAGCTGAGGCTCAGCAAATCATATGTGCTTGGCCCACTAGAAACAGCTCTGCTTGATGTTCCCATTCACAAACACATTTTAAGACCTAATATTCAGCCAGGTTTTATGCTTTTAATAAGTTCTGGTTTGAGCTTGTATCATTCTGGTTTCTTAATCAACATGTCATGCAGCACAAAGTCAAGCCTTATAGAAGTCTGACTCTATTACATCAAAACTACTACCTTTCTCTACCAAACTTGTAATCTCATAAAAAAGACATCAGGATGATTTGACAAGATATATAGTTTTTTCAGAAAACTACATTGATTGGCATTAATTACATTACCCTCTTGTATGTCTTTACTATTTGAGCCCAGCATCAGCCATTCCATTATTTTGCCTGGGATCAATGTCAATCTGACAAGGCTATAATTACCTGGCTTGTTCCATTTACCCTTTTAAAACATTGGTACAATGTTAGGTTCCTTTAAACTTTGTTAAGGATGGAGGGTTTCAGGGGAGTTTTCACATCATCCCTGCCCATTTTGACATCTCGAGGCCGTGACAGAGGCTGATGCCTCTGTGGGTGAAGTTCCCATTACAATAATTAGTACTTCGTATCTTCCGTGCTTGCAAAAACTAAAAGGTCAGCGTTACTCTCCAGAACTCCAGCCTAAGAAAGTCTGTACAAGGAAAAGTGAAGGAACATATGAAATCTCATGCATGGAGAGTGATGTTGATCTGATACCACCTCACAGGCTCCCATCACTGTGTGTGCCGGCAGGCATCCATGGCTCACCGTGTGGTCCTCTTCCCCACTCCCTAGCTCCACGCATTCCTGGTTGGGCCATTAGCCATGAGCTAGTTGTATGTGAAGTCACCAGTGAAGAGAGGCCCCCAGCCCTGCACTGTTAGGGATGTCTTGCCTCTGAAGAGGGCCAGTCAAGCCACAACTGTCAAGCCAAGCTCCAGCATGGGAGAGGTTCGCTGGAGAGAAGCCAGGCCTGAGATAGCACAGAGAAGGGCCGACTCATCATATTTCCCAGATCACTCTGCTGCTCTGAGCAGCATTCAAAGTTGTATTTGCAGTGAAGAACGGAGCGTTTTTATTTATCTTTTCTGTCTCTCCAAAGGGACTAAGATGCTGCTACAAACACACGGCTGAGGTGCAGACTGCTATATCCCCGTTGGGAGCAACCAGCCTTGGCAGCAAAGGACAGGTTTCCCCAAAGCAGCGTTACCGAATCCAGCTGTATCAGGCTCGGTTTTAAGACTGCGGCCAAGTTCACGCTTGACGGAAACCGGCAGTACTGCAACGCCCCATCTTATCCGACGTTCACAGCAGCGTTTCTCCCGTTCAATGCGCTGACCTGAAGGAGGGCGGCCGCGCGGCGTCTCTCTGGCACACACAGCAGCTCGCTCAGAGTGACTCACAGCCACATAAAGCTGTGTTCCCGAGACACAAAGGTCAAGGTGCTTCCTTGAAACCTGCAGAAACAGGTCCTTTTTCACAGCTTTCGTAGCTGGAGGTTTTGCAGCACATCAGCTGTGCTCCCTCGGAGAGCGGAGATTATGTCTGGCCACGACATCTGCTCTGGGCTGTAATCAAGGTCTCAGCCTTCCACATCAGTTCTTTTTATTCTCCTCTATTGTTAGGGTAAACTTTGAAATATTTTCTTTATTAATATCTGGTTTATACACAGTGTTCATTTCAGTGGTCTATTCCAGCACTACTTATTTAAAAAAATACTCGCTTAAACTATTAGAAACCTATCAGACTGTATAAAGCTACAAAAGAACTGGTCATCAGCCACAAATTCATAGGCATTACATACATCCACATATAAAAATATTTCCTAGACCAAAAGGACAATGCAGGGAGCTGTACTTGGTGCATGATATGTGGTTTAAATTTCAAGAGAGTATGATCTGAAGTGAGGGTTCGTTCATGCTACTCACTGTGATGCTCCCTATATCCGTGTGCTCATCCTGCAGCACGCTTAGAGAAACAAAGCACCATGATAAATTTTATCCAACCCACCAAAATGTGGGAAAAAGCTGTATTTTCTTGTGAATAAAATGTGCCTCAAAAGTACTCCATCTACTTGATGATGTAGAAAACAAAGACAAGTAGGAATAAAAACAAGGAGAAGCATGTCCTGTGTACGATTAAATATGGCCATACTGCATATAATTTAATTAAGACACTTTAATGTGCTCCTGTGCTCTTGTTGCCTAGTACCTGCACTCAGGCAGTGGTTAATTAAACATGCAGCTTAGCAATGGTGACTGCATCACACATTTCACAATGCCTTGTATTAAAATTTTGTTTGTGACTCAAACCAAAAAAAAATTGTTTGTTCAGTTTTTCTCATCTCGCGTAAGTGTGAAGAACTATAATCAATCCAAGAAGGTGCAGTGTTTATGATTTTTAATACTGGGTAAGACCAAGAAGAAATAAGCAGTATGCAGTGTGCAGAAAATACAAGACTCTTTGGGGATCAACCGTGTAGGGAGAGAATAGACTCTGGTGCTCTATTTTATTTTTCTATTTAATGTAAAATAAATAAAAAAAAAAATGTTGAAATATGCCCAGGTTAGAAATGAAACATCCCCTTCATAATTCATAAATGATGAACAAAATACTTCTTTTCTTCATCTGCTGAGGATATTTTAAATACTGTTTGGATTATCCGCTGTGTTTGGTGTTGTGTTTGGGTTTTTTTTGTAGAGGGATGGCACATGCCACCTGGAATAACTCAATACATGTAGCTGAGTTCACAATGTAAATAAGACCCATCACTTCTGACAGACCCAGAAGCTCCTGATTTTCCTGTTTGCTTCTGCCCCACGAACAACGACAGATTCAGGCCTGGTATGTGTGAATAACGTGGACTTTAATACTCTATAGCTAGCTACCCCCAGTGCTGAGTTTGTCATCACACCCTGCACGCCCATACCCAGCAGCATCTTCACAAGCTTGCGTATAAAGCCCTCTAGGACACTTATTGACACAATATCATCAAGAAGACTCTTCGGAACACATCTCATTATAATGTATAGAAAGATTATTGCAAAATTATTCACTTTGTCAGTACATTAAGTGGCCACATATTCAATCCCAGGCAATTAACTGCCCAACACAGTCAATTATCTAATAATAAAACTGGACCCTTCAAGTCTTCCAACTAAATTAAAGGGTCTCCTGCAGAAGAAACGGAGTGGCCATAAAACTCTCTGCGACTTAACACTGTTAGAGGAGTCTAAACATTTCCTGAGTCCATTTGGAATATAGATTTTTTATTTTCTTCCCAAATGACCACAGGAAACAGGTTATATCATTTTAATTATTGCTGATGCTGCTCAGAGGTTCCGAGGGCAAGCCAATAATTCCGAAAACAGGTCTCTTCTAACATGCAGTTCCTCTTCAGCAGACCTTCTGCTCTTACACTTAAACTCTCCATCCACCTTATATACTGCCCTTTTTAGGGAAGCCTTGAATATTGTGCTTAAAACCCTTTCATTCTCCCCCTTCTCCCCTCTCCGTTAGTCCTCCCCCCATTGTTAACTACAAAGGCCAGATTGAGAGACTCGCAGGCTAATGGAATGTCTAATGCAGAGCAGCTGTACATTTTTAATGCAAAAGGGGAAAAATAAAGGCAGCATATGGTTTTATGTAATCTTCCTATGAATTTTTAACTGAGCGTCCTAATTCATGTCGGACAGAAAGAGCTTTTTTACTGGTCCTTTGTGGTTAGAGCCTGCGAGCATGAAGCATGCGGTACTTTAAAGCCACAGCGAGTGCAGGTGAGATTGCTCTGCAGTAGATGCTGGTATGGGTGGCACTTGGTTTGTACTGATGACTTTAAACATCACAGTTCAGTGGCTGGAAAAAGAAAGGGATGTATGAGCAGGATGGATGAATCAGTCTCCTCTGGACATGCCTGTTGTTGAGGGTTCTGTGCAGTCCTGAATAAGCATCATAAAAGTAGAAAGTACCACAAGAGCTTCCTGCACTTCTTTTCTTGTAAAGTGCTCACAAAGTCTGAAAAGAAAAGGGAGAAAAAAAACCCAAAAAAACAGCAAAAAAACCAAACCAAAACAAAAAAACAACAGCTTTTTTTTTCTAAAAGTTCATCTTTAAGGATGATATATATTGACTCTGCTCCCTGACCTACCATGTCAATATGCAGGGCACCAGGAGGTTTAAATTCCTTCAGTCCTAAGTGACATTCATCTTCTGCCTTCACAGCTGGCTCCAGTAGCCTAGATATACTTTATACATTGCTTGGTGAGTAACCAAAGCTTGCATAGAAGATTATCCTGGGACCCTGCTGGCAGATTGACCTCTGCTGTTCTTGTCTCTAACCAAACAGCAGTAGGTATGACAACCTGGGCGCACCTAAGGGAGGTGTTGGTAAACTCAAGATGTCCTCCTAAAGAGCTGACCCCAAAATACCATTTGAGCATCTTCTGGTATACAAGTAAACTTGATGGTGGACAAGTCACAACATGGGAACAGGCTTGAAAAACCCCTTGCTACTTCAGAGAAGGTGTGGATCACCTAGAAAGATTCCAGAAGATCACATTTTGAGGAAAGACTCAGAAAACCATCAAAAGAAGCGAATGCATTGCAACTGTGGTGAAATGCATACAAGAAGGCCACAAAGAGCAAAAGAATAATTTCTCCTTCACGTCCACTGAGGCCAGGAGAATAAGTAACTAGTTTAAAATAAAGCAAGGAAGATTCATATGTGACATTAAGAGGAACTTTCTAAGGGTAAGGAAAACACTGAGATAGATGGTCTAGGGAGGCTGTGAAGTCTCCATCAAAAGAAGTCTTCAAAACAAATTATGGAAACATGTGCCAGAAATGACAGAGATACAGCTGATCCTGCCTTGGGGTTTTTTGAGTCCTTTCCAGACTTATGATCCTATGATTCCTTTATTATTAACTGCCAGCATGGATGTGCCCTCTGTAGCCTCAGAGCTGATCAATACAGATTCCTCTGTTACTTAGCTACCACCCTGTAAATGTCCCCACGTTAAACTGGTCTCTCACATTCATCCATTTTCTTTGCTTTCAACTTCCCTCCTTCCCTAGCTTGTTGCTCACTCAATTTTTCTAATGCTACATTTAAGAACTCCCAGCTTCCCCTTTTATTCTCCCCAAAGTGGCTGCCCTCCCTCTCTAACACGTCAGCTCCACTCTTCATATTCAGCTTTTTCAGCAATCAGTGGAACTCAAAAGTGTGTTAGGAAGGAGGCCATTTTACCCACGAAGAAACTGAATCAGAGAGAGAGAAGTAACTTGCTAAAAAGCCAGCAAAGAAGCCAGGCTGCCATGCCAGTTTGAAATCCAGCAGGCAACATTTCTTCATTGTTATCCATTAAGGATGACATGCTGTAATTTTCTTCTCAGACAAACGGACAGGAGAGCTGAGAAGACAGGGTGAGAAAACCTAAGGAGGAGATGAAGAGACCATTTGTGGTGGTGTTGCCATCCAATAGGGTTGACACATTCTGTAATCGCAGTTGTAGGCCAAACAGATGCCATCTTTCCTTGCACAACAGTCTTCCTAAGTCCATGTGTCATTAGCAGTTTCATTAAAAAGGGAAAAACACCCAAAGAAAAAGTAAAGGTTTTTCCCCTTGAAAACTAGTTCTTTGTGACTAGAACATCTGAGAACCTTTTCCTTTTCAAATGAAGGGTGAGATCTTTGTCTAATTATCTGGCTCCAAGACTTGAAGAATCCCAAATATGACTGGACTTGCAATAAAATAGCTAGCATTTTCAACACTGAAACCGTTCCTCTGAAAAGAGCATGATGTCACATTTCCACCCTCAAATGCTCCTACTTCATAATTAGTCTTTGTCTTGTGTCATGCTTACTATGTAAATGCCTATGGAAAAAACCAATAACATTAGAGAGATTTGGTCCTAATTTTTATCCAAATATGGGTTATCCGGAGCTCTGTTTTCTAGTGCTACCTGCAGATGCCTGAATCGCATATGGAGAGGTCTCCTGTCCGATCTCCAGCACTGTGCTACACACCCCAGCATCTTGATTTTCTCCCTCATGGGGCTTTATTTGCTTTTACAATTAGAATGAATCAGAATCAAATACCAAGGTCTACACATGGATGCCTAAATTCTAAACGCATATGAGGATGCAGCCCCACGCAACCGTGCCTGAAGAGAAAAATAGCTATTACTGACTTACATCTAAGAGCCAGACTGCATTGCAAAGGTGTTGCTTCCCTTACTGATATCTTGTCCTGGGGCCTACTAGGGACTCAGTTCTTCTGTGCTACAGTGGTGTAAATCTGGCACTAATGAAGTGAAGTCAAATAATTCTGAAGTTATTCTGCACCTATGGGAGAATTACATTTGCCATATAGTCACGGGCCTCCTTCAGCCAGAGGGTGTCAAGAATTTACAGAGACAAGAAGCAAAAGGAAGCAATTAGCAGGCAGGCTGCAGTGCTCGGAAGCAGTCAGCATGGCTGTTCAGAGAAAGAAATGTATAACAATCCAGTATGACTGATCCAAAGATGGAGTCCAAAGACTTATCCAAAGGCAGATAAAAACAACCAGAACACATCCTTGCTTGGCTTGCACATTTAGCAATGCTTGCTTTATCTCTGGCTTCAAGGTCCTATCAACAAGCCATAATGAAAATCCCATTTTTTAGGGCCTTTATTTTAAAGAGAGTAAAGAGTTGGACAGATTCTGTCCTCCCTTTATGAGGCAAATGAAGACTTCTCTTTCCTGGCCAATATAGCCACTAAGAGAAAAGTATTCAATCTCAAGTATCACACAAACTCATGAGAGTATTCATTGTTACAAAGTCAACCTTTTGCCTACGATAAATGCAGTGATATAAAAAATCCCCAAAACAACCCAGATTTTCTATGGAAAGGGACAGAGCTTTATATCTCCTCCCAAACCACCTTTAAATTGTCCAGAAATATATTTCAAGTATTGGAGGACAAGGTTGTATGCTGAGTTCAGCTGTGCATTCTCTGCCACTCGCTTACTTTTCTAGTTATTTTACCTTACTATCACCTCTTTCCCCTAATATGAAATGAACTACTATTCCTTAGTAATACATAAAGCACTTTGAAACCCTTTACTTAAGTATGGTCCGAGCGTAAGAGATGTATGCAGAAGCATTGGGTCACAGCAGGAGGTAAATAAAGCTCTTCATATTATTTTTAGGTTTGCTGTAATATTATTTCTTGTGAAATGTGTTTTCATTGCACGCCTCTCCCCCTCCCCTTTTCTGCAGCACGCATTTCTGTTGCAAATATTCTGTTTCACTCACAGCTTTTCTGGTGCTGGCCGTGCAAGCAGATGACCATGCGCCACAGAGATCTGAGAACTGCAGGATGCAGGGCAGATCACAGTGGAAAACTTTGCCTATTAGACGCTAACAAAAAGACTTCAGAAATAATAACAAAAAAGGATTCTTTGGAAAAGCCTAGTCATGGTGAAAGTTGCCATTATTTTTTAACTGGAATGGTAAACATGTTGGGATTACCCTGAAAAGGCTCCTCATCTAAGATTAAAGTGCAATCATTTTACATACTATAAGTATGATAGTTTACTGGTTGTGCATCTTTATCTTCTGGATCAGTGAATAATTGGTTCAAGCTATGGCAGGAATTCATTCATCCTTGACATCTGAATGAGCAAGAGATGAAAAACTCCAAAGATTTTCTGCAAGAAGTGAGTCTCTTCTTCCAAGACTATATTTGTCAAAGTTTCATTGTCCGTTTTCCATCCTGCTCTGATGATCCACAGAAGATCGTGAGGAGCACGGCTTTCTAGGGCTATTGCTGCATTCATAACCACAAGTCTCAGGAAGCCTAAGATATGTCAAAACAGCAGGGGTTCATTAAATGTGGTCACTGTGGTAGCACTTTATTCACAGGACTGTATGAGGATGCACTAATGAGGAATGACTTCCGAAGGTAAATATACAGAATACGGTTATATGACGACAAAGAAGGTGTCTAAAGAGCACACAGACTTTGGGACATGTCAGCATCTTTGAGATGAGGGAGCTATTTAAAGTGGTACAAAACACTTGGAGCATGGGGATGTATTTAAGAAATGGAAATACTAAGCTTATTAGGGGAGGAAACCATCAAAATACTGATGATAAAATGTTTTATCCAAAATAGGTGCCTTGTCAGTAGATTCAAGTGCTCGGGGTACATTGAGAGAGAATAGAAAGTTGCTGTCTTTGTTAGGGAAGCCTACCTTTCTGCCTTCAAATCATAAAGAATGTCATTCAGCTACAGCATCCAACTGGGTTTACAAAGATTTCTTTTTTTTTTTTTCCCCCCTTTGTTTATATTTATTTGCTGTCTGTGCTGGTAGTAGCAGTGCAGAGAGCTGGCTGCACAACCACGTGGCAGTAGTTAAACATCCCTTGCTAGTGCTAAAGATATGTCACAGACTCCATAAACAACATTCCTACTCTTCCCCTCCTGTTAGCTTGAAGGGTCAGTAAGGATTTTGGAAAGATATGACCTAGCAGCCAAGCAAAGAGCATCAGACTCATTTCCAGTGCCCATCTCAAATGCCATTTGAACCCAGGAGCCTGGAATCCTTGGTGGAACTCACTGCTGCAGGAATCCAGAAGATTTGAAACGGAGTGTTTTGAAACTGCTGTCAACTTTTGTTGACTTTACATGAAAACAGTTGCTAACAAGAACACCGCCATCTTCTTAAGTCCAAGCATCTAGGTTCTTTAATATCCTGAGTGGCTTAAAAATCTTTGTGGTCAATCTGGATTTTTAACCATTTAATCAGAACTGAGGCCATATTTTCATGGCCCAGTAGCATAATCTGTCTCTGTTAGTACTGACAGTGACAACAAATTTTGGCTGTGTAAGTCATGCCAACTGACTGGTTTGGGTTTCCCTTGAAGCATCTTGTGCTTTTCACTTTTAGAGTCAGGATAGTTAAAGGGATTAACTTTGGAAATTGGTCCTCAATGTTCTCCAATAGCACGTTTTTCAGTTTTTACACATACGTATATATCAGGAAAAGGGAGAATCCAGGTAAAAGGGAATCCTTTTTCACCCCTCAGTCACTAACGCCCATAGTACTTATAGACCTGGGCAATATATTGTGCACAGATATGATATTTCTCCGTCTACAGGACTCAGCTCAGCTCCAGGTCAAAAGTGTGACTGTGTTGGCAAGGTTACAACTCTGAGCTACTATATCCCATTAATACCTATTAGTATGGGTTTGGCCACATGCTACATGGTGACACAGCTTCTGCTTGGCTTGGAACGCAGATCCAGGAGCACACGTCGACCCAGAACACACCACAACGCAGAGAGAATTACAGCCTTCTCCACCTGCGAGTGGAGCTGGCGCCAGAGTATATAGAAGCTTTATGCTTCCCGAATGGCAATAAAGGAGGAGTCATCTCTTCTACACGCAGAGAACACGAAGAGGTACATGATAACACACAACGATGGGTACACATCCCTTTGGAAAAGGATATAAGAATTGTTTTCAAAATCAAGAGGTAGACAAGAAAAAACATTAAGAGAACAGCAAAAAAAAGAGGGTCTTGCAGACTCACAGTCCAGGTGAATATGGTCGTGTTTATCCACTTGCGGTGGGGTTTAAATGACCTACGACATTGCAGCAAGTCCAACTGGCACATCTCTGAGCATTGAGCATGTGTGTTGGCTGCAGGATGCACAGATTTCATCGCAAGATTTTTATTCATGCAGTTGGAAGAAGGCTGTTTGTGTGCATGTTTCAAGCAACCTAAACTTTTTCAAACATCAGATAGTAAATCGTACAGATAATGATTTCAAGCCTGAGGAGAAGGTTAAGGGTCATATTTGGGTTTTTTTGGCTACGAGGAGAGAACAAATATTACTTTCTCTGAACTGGCATACATCCCCGTAATGAGTCTCGGTGCTTTTTCTTGACTAACTGGACTGCGACCCTCGGAGCCGGTACTTTGTGTTTAGAAACGCGCACAGAAAATGGTCTGCATAATGCTGCAAAGAGTTGGGAAATTACAGATTGTTATTGATAATTAGTATTATTTTTTGCCATTTACTGAAAAAAAAAAAAGAGAGAAAGAGGCTGGGTCAGTGGCAGTGGTTCAGGCTTGTCACTTTTCATCAGCTTAAGTGCTGAGAGCAGATGTGAATCAGGTTACAGCTAAAAGCTTTATACACCAGCATTCACAGCCAAGAGTGCATCAGCCGTGAGCATTTGGTTAACTTTTATATGTTAAGATTCCTAAAAGGGGAAGGTTCTTGATGACTAAGAATCCATTTGAGGTAATGAGAGCTCACTCGGAGCTAACAGGCTCAACTTCGTTAAGCAGTGCCTGCAAATAACCTGGATCCTGCTGCAAGCTACGCCGACAACTCGATAGCACCCAATACAGACATCCACAGCCTACAGCAAACTTAACCCACAGCATCACACAGCTCATATGAACATTTCCATCCCCTTTTTAAGGAGATAAGCCACGTTTGTTGATATTAATATCCAATAGGTGACTATCTAACATATATAACGCTCAGAAAAAGCTGTATCTACTTGGGGAAAGGGGCCTACGCTATGGAATAGCTCTTGAAATAGACTCCTCACTTCTCTTTCCAAGCCGGCTCTTATAAATTTCCTGTCTCCATCTAACTGCTCAGTTAGCTGAAAATAAGCAATCGTGTTAAGAAGATAAAACCTTTCTGTGGCTTCTGGGATGCAAGCTCCCATTTTGCATTTGGAAGGGTTCGGAGACTGGCTGCATGAACATCAATCTGCTTGCTCGCCAGAGCAAAAGGAGCTCAATATCCTTTATTAAAAGTCTTCTGTGTCATTCCCTTAAGTTTGTTGCACTGTATGGGGGTGGCAGAGAAGCACTAATCAAAATCTTCTGAGTTTTAGTTAATCAGATGACCTGATTTTTAACCATGTTGTGGCATGAGGACCTATGGATATGTATATCATGAGTCCAACATGGCAATGCTAAACCTTTTCTCAACTAGTCACATAACTGTCTGAAAACTGTCATCATATTTTAAGGTGGTTCAAGACAAGCCAGAGGAATTTGAGCCTTGATCTGGGGAAGAGGTTACAGGGCTGAGCCTAGGTCAGTGCAGTAGATACTTTTTTTGTTGGCTGGTATATCACGGAATCACGGAATTTTCAGAGTTGGAAGGGACCTTCAGAGATCATCTAGTCCAACTCCCCTGCTGATGCAGGAATGCCTACAGCACATGACTCAGGACTGCATCCAGGCGCGTCTGGAAAATCTCCAGAGAAGGGGACTCCACCACCTCCCTGGGCAGCCTCTTCGAGTGCTCTGGCACCCTCACCCTAAAGAAGTTTTTTCTTGTGTTTGAATGGAACTTTCGATGTTCCAGCTTGTGCCTGTTGCCCCTCGTCCTGTCACTGGGAACCACTGACAAGAGTCTGGCTCCATCCTCCTTCAACCCACCCTTGAGATACTTGTAAGCAAGAAGAAGGTCTCCCCTCAGCCTTCTCTTCTCCAGGCTCAAGAGTCCCAGCTCTCTCAGCCTTTCCTCATAAGGGAGGTGCTCCAATCCCCCAGTCGTCTTTGTTGCCCTATGCTGGACTCTCTCCAGTAGTTCCCTGTCCCGCTTGAGCTGGGGAGCCCAGAACTGGACCCAGTATTCCAGTTGTGGCCTCACCAGTGCCGAGCAGAGGGGGAGAATGACCTCCCCCGACCTACTGGCCACACTCTTCCCTGTGCAGCCCAGGATTCCATTGGCCTTCCTGGCGACAAGGGCACATTGCTGGCTCATGGATAATTTACTGTCTACCAAGACCTCCAGATCCTTCTCCTCAGAACTGCTTCCCAGCAGATCCACCGCTAGCCTATATTGGTGCCTAGCATATCCTTGCCACCATAACATAAGAAATTATCCAACCTGTGCACGGACTTGCAGAAGGGTGTGGAGCAAATAGTATTTTTTTTTCTTTTGTAAAACAATATGCAGTCTGTATTAGCAGCCATGTTTTCAAAAGTTCCTGACTGCAGCTGTCAAGCAAGAAATGCAAATAACAACTCTACACTGGTTTAAAAGTAACAGCTTTCTAAATTCCTGTTGTCTGTAGAGTTTCCGTGTTCCTTGTCTTTTAGTAACTCTATCCTGCCATAAGAAAAATGTCAATTGTCTTCCTGTGCAAACCTAAGATTAATGATGTAGTGAACAGATGCACTGCAGAAGCAATGGACAGTAACATTTTTTGCTTAACATAATAAGTTGTAGGTAGGGTTTGAGACCGCAAGCAAAAAGTACAGGAGAAAGAGATGGGGTTTAAAGAAACAGCCTAATCGTTCCAAGCATGATTCACAATCTCTTCTCCCCACCACGTACAAACCTGGATAATGATGAATATACATATATAAGTGCACAAATGTACACACACAAACACAAAATAATTGGTTTTGTTGCAAAACTGCCACCGAAAGAGCTAACAATGGCAATCGCCATCAACGATCAAAATCTGATCTGAATTGCTGGACCAGTCCCAGCTGGTGCTCTGATCCTATCACCAAATCTCCTAACGTTGTAGAGAAGCCTGGTACATCTCAGGTAATCTGAATGTGAGCAAAGGCAGTAAGAAAGGGTTAACAGCATCAAAGGCTAATTTTCAGATAAACCAGCAACTAGAATAGTGCTAAAAGTCACTGATCTTCATGATTTGGATGGCCACCAGGTGGAGTCAGGAAAAACTAGTGGGGCCATCATGAAGTATAAATCATTTTATTTGCTTCTGAAGTGTGTAGCTTTAGTTGTTTCAGCTCTGGGAGAGCACAGGTGGGTTAAGGTCCGGATTCAGACACCTGAAATTAGACCTCTACACGAGAGGCAGGTGTCTGTCTACACTTCAATTACAGTCAGAGGAGACCTAATCAGCACAGTCAGTGGAGTCTAGAAAGCCATTTGGCTGGTCAAATGCAGGTGTCTGCCTCAGGGTCAAATAAATAGCTCTCTGGACTCCATTGCCTGCACTGAATAGATCAAGTTTAAAGGGAGCTTCGCCACCTAGCTCACAATCCGATTCACAAGACACTAAAATTCATGTGGTTGAACATGCAGATGAATCCTGCCCCATGCTTTTTTTTTTTTTTAAAATATCTTTATTTATTCTGATGTGGCAATTCCGAGGTCATCTGCGTGCATGTGTCTATTAAGGCGAAGCAATGAAACGGCTCAGGCACAGCATGCCTGAGACATTTCCCCAAAGCAGCGTTCGCACTGTGATATTACGCGTGCCTCCGTCGATATTACAAGGCAGCCGAAAACTGCACGCTGCCTTGATTGCTGTGCAACTGCAGGTTTTCTGGAAGATAATGAGCAACACATCTTTCCCAAACTGAAAAACATTTCCCCCATTTCTACGTTCCCCTCATTCTGCTAATGCTCGCGGCTCTCCTTCAAACTCATCTTCCAGCTTATCACACTTTAATGAAATTCCTCCCATGCATACTTACAAATGTATAGATCTGAGATAGTAAACCAAGGCCAGTGCAATGAAAGTGGAGTACTGAAATACAAGTACCTCTCCAGCACTTGTAGCAAACATGTAACACAATCAATAAAACCCACCTTACAACAATCTAAACACTTTTTATTGTATGTTAAGGGTTATTTTATTCAGTTGCCTTTTTTTTTTTCCCAGAGAAATCTCTTTGTAAAAAACAAAAAGCAGCAACTGCTGCCAAACAGACATTACTCAAAATAACCTGCACTCACAGCTTTTCATCTTTCCTCACCTTGAATCAGAAAAATCTCAAGTGAGAGCATATGATGTCCAAACAGATTGCTTGACCTCCTCTAGAACAGTACACCGGGAGGAAATGAATGGAAATTGTCTTTAGTTTTCATAAAAGCTTATGCTGTCCTTGAACAAAGCGCTAGCAAGGAAGTGCTATGCTCAATGAAATTGTTTATTTCTGTAAAGTCTCCAGACCAATGCATTTCACCACTGGTTACATGGAATCAAAGGCAGGATTTTTACTGAAGACAAAAAGGGCCAAAACTTGGGCCAAAACTGGTCATTATATTGACATTTAAAATCACATGGTGTGCCAAACTCTCTGCAGCTGTCAAAACTAAATAATGAATCCCCACACCACCCTGCTCTGTTAGAAGTAGCTCCGACCTACTCCATCCTACCATTACATAGACTGGGAGCAAATATAGTAATTAAGAGAGAGTGAGATGAAATTTCAGGAGCTCCTGCATCCAAAACTGCATTCAAATCACTAAAAAACATCCCCAACCGGTCATTTTTATGTCTTATGTCTTCCAAGGTACTTTCATAAAAGAGGTCAAATGCACCCCTTTTGGTATGAGATGGAGCCCATTAAACCTGGCGAGTTGTAAAACAACAGCAATGACATTGTTAGCTGTAGTAATCAACTTGCAAAACCCAGCTTTCCTCATGGCATCAGTTCCAATGGTTTTAACAACCTTGTTGTTTTTCCACTGACATCAGTGTATGCTGGAGGGGAGGAAGAGCACAAGTGGGCAAAGTTAGGCCTTTTTTGCAGAACAGCACCACAGAGTATAAGATATTGCACACATCTGTATGACTAAGTAATTTCCCACCTGTCACAGGAGAGAGTCAAATCCAATGCTTAAACCTTTGATATACCCTGAGGTTCCATCATTTCATCCCTCCTGAAACACCAAATTGTTCATTTCTCATTAATTGTCCTTTATACAGAGAGTTTTCAATTAAATTGGGAGTAGTGTTACACTCCTTACTTTGTGATATTAGCCCCCAAAGATTAATAGATTGCTTGTAATTTCTGAATCGCCGTCTGTGTTCTATTACACTCTCCTCATTTGTTCTGGTTATGAAACCAAAACAGAAAGTGTCTCACGGAGAGTGGCAGTAGCCATCTAGATCCCTGGGGGAGCTGTTTTGGTAGAAAGAATGGCCAACTCGGTTTGAAAGCAATGACAAACCTAAAGTGATTGTATGGAAGCCTACAACTCCATGGAGGATGCCATCCAAATTTTGGTTCAATTTACTCACTCCTGAACAATGCAATCCAGGTATCTTTCTGTGCAATCAACTTTCTGTGCTTCTGAGTTAGTGAGGTTTTTTTGTGGTGTTAAAAAAAGAGACTGGAAAGAAAAAGAAAACACTTAGAATTTTAGGAAAACCTGATTTTCAAAGCTAAGTCTTCTGAAGGACAATAGTAAACGAATTAATTGGAATATATTTTCTTGAAGAAGACATATTCTGTCACTAACCTGTGATACTACCCTGCTTTTACCATTCTTATTTCATACTTACATTTGATAACTACCATGCAGATGTCCTAACAACTATGCTAAGATTACATATCTTCTCTCAAATTGTACAAGTTTAAAAAAAAAATTATGTTTTCATATTCATAGAATCGTAGAATGACCTAGTTTTGAAGGGACCTTTAAGATCATCAAGTCCAACCGTCAACCTGCCCAAACCACCACTAAACCGTGTCCCTCAGCACCACGTCTACCCGGCTTTGAAATACCTCCAGGGATGGCGATTCCACCACTTCCCTGGGCAGCCTGTTCCAATGTTTGATAACCCTTGCGGTGAAGAAATTTTTCGCAATATCCCATCTAAACCTCCCGTGGTGCAACTTGAGGCCATTTCCTCTTGTCCTATCACTTGTTCCTTGGGAGAAGAGACCAACGCCCACCTCTCTAGAACCTCTTTTCAGGTAGTTGTAGAGAGCGAGAAGGTCTCCCCTCAGCCTCCTCTTCCCCAGGCAAAACAATGCCAGTTCCCTCAGCTGCTCCTCAGAAGACTTGTTCTCTAGACCCTTCACCAGCTTCATTGCCCTTCTCTGGACATGCTCCAGCACCTCCATGTCTTTCTTGTAGTGAGGGGCCCAAAACTGAACACAGTATTCGAGGTGGGACCTCACTAGGGGGACAATCACTTCCCTAGTCCTGCTGGCCACACTATTTCTGATTCAGGCCAGGATGCTCTTGGCCTTCTTGGCCACCTGCGCACACTGTTGGCTCATATTCAGCCAGCTGTCAACCAACACTCCCAGGTCCTTTTCTGCCAGGCACCTTTCCAGCCACTCTTCCCCAAGCCTGTAGCACTGCATGGGGTTGTTGTGACCCAAGTGCAGGACCTGGCACTTGGCCTTGTTGAACCTCATATCATTGGCCTCGGCCCATCAATCCAGCCTGTCCAGATCCCTCTGTAGAACCTTCCTACCCTCAAGCAGGTCGACACTCCCGCCTAACTCGGTGTTATCTGCAAACTTAATTGTTCACAATCTTGTCACCAAAAAAATGCTTTCCTTGAGATATTAGTGAAGGTAATCCATCCTTTAACAGTGTGAGATTTGAAAATAATTCCCCCTATAAAGAAGCTAATCTATACTCATCTATAATAATAATGTTGGAATTTTCAAAGAAGCATTTAGTAATGGGGCATATCTCAAGATGTAGAAGAAGATGGGTTGAGCCTGACCTAGCAATTCCTGTCACTTGAAAAAGGACTGAACAACTATGAGTATGGAAGAGGTAATCAGCCAAACACCTGAAAGCTCACCAAAATGAAATGGGTTCTGCTCTTCACACATCAGGACTTTCTACAACTAATGCATAGCTACACAGAAAGTACAAGGAGTCATAAATTGCCTGAAAGAGGGCATTTAACATCCAGCCTTTAGCTATAGTTTTAACTACAGCTCAGACCAGTGATAGCTCAAGCTAGAGGGACAGGTACTGGCAGGTAGCACTTCTGCTGGGATCACATCAGCTGTAATAGCCCCAACAATGTCCAGCATGGCCAGTGCTCACCTCCAAGTCTCCGCAAGCTCATAGTTATCTGTCATAGTTCATGATCACTAGTATTCTTCATAGAATCTCTGGGGTTTTTTTTCCTAACAAGACAAGGGTTTGTTTTTGCGACATTGGCTACTTTTTGATTGTCTTGTAAACTTTAGGGTCCCCAGGACGTGAAAGACATTAACATGTTAGAGCTGGTCCAGAGGAGGGCCACAGAAATCATCAGAGGGGTGGAATAGCTCTCCTATGGAGAAATGTTGAGAGTTGGGATGCTCAGCCTGGAGAAAGAAGGCTCAGAAAGACTTTATCGCAGCCTTCCAGTACCTAAAAGGGGCTTATAAGAAAGATGGGGACAGACTTTCTCCACAGGCCTGCATTGACAGGTCAAGGGGCAATGGTTTTAAACTTAAAGAGGGTAGATTTAGATTGGACATGAGGAAGAAATTTTTGATGAAGAGGGTGGTGAGGCACTGGAACAGGTTGCCTGGAGAAGCTGTGGCTGCCCCATCCCTGAAGGTGTTCAAGGCCAGGCTGGATGGGGCTTTGAGCAACCTGATCTAGTGGAATATGTCCATGCCCGTGGCAGAGGGGTTGGACTAGATGATCTTTAAGGTCCCTTCCAACCCAAACCATTCTACGATTCTATGATTCTATGTAATTGAGGGACTGATTTAATTTCTAGCTTGAATGTCTGGTAGGTGAGAGAGGAGAAGAGAATGTAAACTATGCATGTTATGTGGCCATTTTAAAAATTTTTGGGTGGTCAGGTATTGGAAGAACTCCTTTTTGGTATGCGACACTTCCAAACAAGCAGATAAAAATAAATGAGAAAACAATGCAGAATTCAGATAAGAAGAAAAATATATCCTGATATAATGTTATATATAATGTGGCCAGAATGTTTCTGAACTTTAGCACAGTCCGAGGATGTCTGAAGTACTACTTCATAACAAACTGCATCTCCTCTGTATATCTGGAAGAAGCAGGCATACAGTAAATGCTGTAAAGAAATTCACACATCGGCTAGGGGAATAAGCATCCAGACTTTTTATTTCTGATATTTTAAGTTTTGGCCCATCTCAATTAAAATCGGTTAGAAGTCAATTTCACAGCTGTTGGTTTTTAAGATCTCACAAAAATGATAATTCACTGCTAGGCAATAATTTACTTCAGTGCAGCCATTCCCAGGATAAAGCTGACACATTTTAAGTCTCTTTCACTCTCTCTCGCCCTCCCTCACATCCATCCTTCTGTAAGCCGGGGCTGGGGAAAGGACAATGATCTTTCTTTTGAAAAGCATGGGGAGGAAGAAGGAGACTCAACTGCAGCCACATTGCAGTGACATTATTTCCTAGGTATAAGGTGAACAGGAGCTGTTCTTGCCTTGTCTGCTGAGATCTGAACCCTTCTTGTGCTTCACTTGCCTACACTCAATATTGCCAGTAATGGCATCCCATGGGAAGACAAGACTGAATGCAAGTCATTCCAAGACTGGAGCTCAAGAGTTTTTTTAATATGAAATCTCCTTTTTCTTGGTTAAAATATTTGGACTATATTTACGTTTTGAAACCTATCCTAAGCACCCTCCTGAGGGATCAGAACAAGATCAGTCCTTCAGTGGAATTTGTTTTTCAAGTAAAGGTTGAAAAAATTGTGCTGGAAACCTTAGACACGTTTTCAAGTGGATAATTAAACCAGGCTGTCCCCAGGGGGGGTGGCCTTTAGTGCAAGCTGGCTGCCAGTACATGTCTATTTAATAGATTGTGTGTTGTTTCTTCCAGGTTTATCTGGCTTGTATTTGAGTGCATGGCATTGAAAGCAAATTGGGTAATAGGCATTACCTAGAGTTATATGGACTTGGATAGCTCACGTGGGTAAGAATGATGGGACAGAGGACTGTATGGTCCTGGATTCCCCAAATCCAACCAGGTGCTGCACCTGGACATTAGGTTCAGCAGTGTGATGCAGAGCAGCTCCGAAAAGCATCCAGGAGAGGGTTGCCACAGGGCTTGGTTTGCTTCTGTGAAGAATGTAGGAAGTTTTGCCCACATTCATATATCATTTTGGAGCAAATCTAAGTCCAGCATTGCAAAACCTGAACAGTGACTCATTTAGCATAGCTGGTATATTACTGGCTTCTGGTAAATCTTAAACCTATCTTTCCTCTGGGACAAAATTCAGTCTATTTGTATAGCAAGTAGCAAAATGATGCCTTGAACTCAATTAGTTGCTAATATTATATGAATACTCATCTTTAATAACCATAGTCTATGGAGGCCTGACAAAGGGTAAGGTAAAAGAAGATCTGGATTTAGTTCAATCCTGAGAAAACTATGTTTCCAATACCAGGTCTAAACATTATGCAAGTTTACCTTTCATCTCCAAAGGACCATGCTTTCAACAGTAATGAATTAACACAGCTCCCACAAAGCCAGTGGGATTACGCATGTACAGAACTAACTGATAACATTTGAATCACATCAATTTTTGTCAACATTATTTTCACATATTTTCCCTGATGACCAGTTTCCACTCATTTTTACGTAAGTTATTAAAGTAGATCATATGCCATCTGCCTTCAACCTTACCCTCCATTACCTATGTTTGACATAGTTAGGTTTGAAGAGGTCTACAATGTTAATTAATGTATTCCCAGTAATCTACCCAACATGGAGACAGCCTTTGTTTTGTTATGTACAGCGTTCTGTGCAGCAAAGTATGTTTTGATGCAAATTATCAATTACTGTATCCCAGTATATCATTTGCAAAGTACTTTTAGATGGCGAGACATGAATGCCACTACAGAAACAGTTCTCATTTATTCCTGATGTGGATGAACATGCCTTAACTGTAGACCACTGCTAAATTAAAAAAAAAAAAA